>JANAVB010005399.1:176633-323687 GCA_029216955.1 Iris pallida
TAGAGGTCTAACCTCTCTGGTTTGCATGGCCAGATTTAGAGCCGGTTCCCGAGGATCCAGCGTACTTCTACCTCCGAGATGGTCAATACTAGAGGCATGATTGCAGGAAGACTCGACTGGGTTCCTTACTTCACCGCTCGTTTTGTTATTTACCTTTTACTTAGCCGTTTGGCACCGATATGTTAGTCGAATTGTCTTGTACTTACTTTTACACGATTGTAATTAAAGTCAGATTGCAGCTGATAACAATTATGTATACTTGCTATATCATCTGGCTATATTTTGTAAAGCCAGATCTCAAGGACATTTTGACTAAGCGTTTGGGACGCCTTACTGCTTTATCTTACATGTTCTCTATTTATGCTTCTTGCTTGAACGATTGAGACAATAGATGTGTAACGACCATAGCAAGACTTTTATGTAGTATGCACCCCCTCGTCTGGTTAGACAGCATTGATCGTATTATACGGTATTCATCTACCCGTAATACGTAGCTGGCTGAGTCATTCCCCCGCTCTCCAGTATTCTGGTTCTGGGGCGTGACAGGTGAAGAGCATCTCGAGTAGATCATCCATGAGAAGTTGGTTCTAAGAAAACGACTGGTCTGGTGCTCCTAAATTAAAAGTCACGGTGACGTGCAAACGATGATCGAAGATAAAAATGGGAATAATTATTCAACGATTAATTGGTCTAAGTTGACCCGAAGTTGCGCGATACAAAAAGAGCACAAGGGAACGAGTTCAAATGGGACATGATATATCAAAACGAAGATAATCTTGTCTACAACAAAACTCGTGAAGAGATTTACAGAGATTGGTATCCCTGACGCTCCAGAAGTCAAAGTCATGGAAAGGTACATTAGTGATCTAAACAATTAATAATACATTTATCGAAAAATAATTTATTAAGAAAAATAAGAAAAATAAAAATAAAAATAAACCCTGAAATTCAGGGGGCTTACATCCTACCCACCTTACAAAAATTTCGTCCTCGAAATTAAAAATCATCCAACAGGTCAAACTATAACACGTAGCTGCTCTGGCTACGATACTCAAACTGCTATCCTTGTAATCATCTTTTGTTTCTCCTTACAATCTTTTTGGTTTAGGTTCAACAAAGTCCTTCTATCATAAACTACGTCATATATCCTTTAGAATCTTCCATACTATCATGAACATTTATGTATACCCTAAACTATAGGTCATCTCTGGGTATGTTTATAAACCTAACAATACTTGATCATCATCCATATTTTCAACCTCAACTGTAAATACTTGATTTCCTTATCATATCCTAAGTATCCTTATTCTATCAATCCACAGGCCCTTTGCATTATTTGTCGTCAATCCTTTTCTACAGCTTCTCTTTGAAATCATACGTTCAATTCTTATTCTTGGCGTAGTCCTTCTTCTTTACTCAATAAGTCCTCTGAATATAAATCCTCGATTTCAAACTCCCGATTTATTAATTACCAATGTACATATGTCTTTGTCTTGTTCCTTGTCTTTTAACTGATATCTTTTCGATCTCGTATGCAATATTACATCCCATTCTAACTTATTCTATACCATTTCACATGTCGATCTACCCTCTAATCACATGTAATTAGCTATAGATAACCAACCAAAATTCTACAAATGCTAAATCCTCAAACTGCTAAGCACAAGATTCTAATCCTCAATCCATAGTCATAACAATATATATCTCATTTCTCCATCTTAGATACACTATCATCAAGTCATACTATCAATACAATCATTCTTAATGGTTTCCAAGTCTGCTACAGTCAGTCACTTATACTCGTCCTATAAACTTAATCTAACCAATCCCTAGGAAAAGTATTTATCACAATCACACAATACATTTATAGTTATACTACAGGATCAATTAACAAGGTTTGGCTATTTCGGTCGCCTATCAAATAGAAGGTTACAAGGCCTAAAACTGGGTCAAGCAATCCATAACAGTGTCCAAACAAGTTAAAGGGTCAAGCAAGACAGAAAAGTTTATCGAAATATTTCCAAGAATGGTACGAAGACAACGAGATGTATAACGAGAATAATTACCAAAGAGGTTAACGAAAAAGAGTTTAGTCAAGTCATAGGAAAGATGGAACACAAAAATAACTATGTCCAAAAGATAACGCGAAAGCAATCCTATTGGAGAGTACTAGAGAACCTGTAATCCTAGTTGTAGATGCAGATAGATCAGAGTTAATCAAGACGGGAAGGAATGATAATAATAAGAATTTATTCTTGCTCATTCGGTCATAACAAAGTGAACCAAATTGAGATATGATCTGATAACCATATACGTCTTCCTGAAATCATGTTGCCAGAATTTTTGCCCCACCAGTAAGCTTATATGCAACAAACGAGGGAGTCCATAACTAAGGTATACACCCTATAGTCATATCATCTAGATTCCTTACCACACCAACCGGTATGGCTGCAAGAAAATCTAAATTCTATGAATATGATAGTATATCCAAAATCAGGCTCTATGTTTTTGTCATACCAGCTAATATGGCTGCGATAAATTCTAAACTCCATAAATAAAGCAGACGTTTACCTTATCAGGACATATCATAATTCAATCCACAAAATTTATCACGATACAAGATCAAAGTCAACAACGAAAATCAGAAATCGATTTCAACAACAAATTAAGGAATAGCAAATGGAAACAGGTGAAAACAGATTTCGAGATAAGATTAGAGTGAGATCCTCAGGGGTCATCCCAAAGGTACAAACTTGGTCTAAATTGACCCACTGAAATACAAACAAGAGGCTAATTATAGCTAACGGTCCTATGCTGTGACGAGTTCTTCTATGTTGCAATCCTAGAAATCCTCTAGGTGTTCTAAATGTTTATCCCTAGTGTTAACAAGTTGTCCTAGATCCTAATTGCAGGCATGCTTGGTACAATAACGTAACCAAACAACTTAAGTCGAGACCTGCATGGGCCGCCAAAAAAACATGTCACGACCCGATACCCAAATTGTTGGGCCGGGCCGAGCCATGTCCAGCCTACGCTTGGTCAAAGCGTAGTAAGCTGTTATAAGAATAGACAATAAAGAATCTAAGCAGCTAACAGTTCTAAAATCATATTTAAAGTTCATCACAACCCAGCCTATAAGCGAAGGTAACATGAGCACAGACTTAATAATACATAACCAAAGTATCTAACTGGAGACAAAGTCCAGTATCCAAATATAAGTATAGACAAAGTCTAGTCTCAAAACACAAGAAAAATAACTAAGCAAGGTTCCCTGCTGGGGCCTCTTCTGGAGCTAAGACCAGGTCCTCAAAATCAGTGCCATAATATGTAACACATAGCATTTCATCCTCGAAAAGTGAACCTACAACGTTATCCTGTCAGGACGGGAGCAAGTACAACCTCTACAACTAAAGTACTGAACATATAATAAAAGAGATGTACAACAAGAAACATAGTGTGATGAGTTTATAAAACAGGAAATACTAGAAACATGGCCTCATGGTATAATTGGGATCACAATATCATAGTAACACAGGGAACATGACATACTGGAATCATGGTATATCTCATAATCTATCATGGCAAGGATACATATGTCATAAAGACAGATGTATATGTAATATTTAAAACTGTAGCAGGTACGTGATCGGTCAATAGATGTACAATATGCTGGGGCACATAATGAAATGTACTTCCGTACAAGTGAAACGGCGACAGATGTACATATGCACAAATCCGCCTTGATATAAAGGCCTACGACAAGATATGCATATAAAATGCGACCTTGCTCGGTACATACGTACGAGTAGGGGGGCATGATCATGTATGCTACTAACAGTTTCCCCATAACCCATATTCTATCATGTTAGAGATACGAGAACAGTAAAAATATGTGAGAGATACTGGGAGTAGTATAAGCATGGCAGGTACTGGAAGCCGAATGAAACATGTGAATACTCCGAGTAGTATAAAGCATAGTGAAACATGTACTGAGAACCAGTAAGAAGCATGTGAAGGTACGATAACTGTCCTAAGCATGGCAAGTGCTGAAAGTAATACAACATGTGAAGATTTAACTCGCTACCTCAATGATCAGTATTTTAACAGGGTTAATACATGTTCTAGCATTAAAAGATAGTAAATGAGTTTATATATGTACTTGCCTCGAGCAAAGCAAGAATACTAGTACGAAGATATAGATGTCCAGTGTCCTGTCAATAATGATATACAAACTCAGTTCTAAGCTATGTTCAATAATACACTAGTGGTGAGACACGTCTCCTAACTAGACACTAACTAAGTGGGGACCTAGCATAAAAGTCTAATGTGGAGTGCCACTATATCCAAACTAATTTTCTAGGACCTTTATACTAGTGTAGGGTGAGCTCCAATACTACAAAACCCAATACAACACAAAATATTGAAAGTCGTAATTATTTAATAAATAATCAAACTGTACACTATGTTCCAACAATTTTTGAGATAGAAAAAGCTTAAATATATATAAAAGTACCAAAATGATCCTTGTTAATTATAGAAATTTATACTAATTTTTCTGGGATTTATAAACCTTCATAAATATTATTAAAAATTAACAAACACATGTATCCTGAAAATGAGTTCTGTTTTCCCATTTTTATAAAATACCAAAAGTACTCATTAAATACTGGAAAAATTATAATAAATTAGCTAAATTAACATAGTATTTAAATAAAATTTTTTCCAGATTTTTACAGTAATTAAAATATATATAAAAATTCAAAAACAGAAAGTAATAATATATGGAAAAATAATTAATTACAAATTAAGGATAATACATAAGCAAAATCTACAGACATCGTCGGATGATAAATAAATATCACCAACGTGTCCAGAACGGTCAAATTAGCTAAGATAGCCTACCCATAAGTCCAATTTGGATACAGGAAGAAAACGATAATTTGGGTCAAAGTGATGTCCACCGTTGGATACACTTTGCACCGAAAAGCGTGTCGAAATAGAGGTCTACAAAACCTAACAAATTATATGTCCACGAATCAGAATGATGATACGAACCCAACGGTATGTCCGAAATAGGATTCCGATGTGCCGATCTCAAAATGATACGTTGACGCGGACACTTGGTATCCGGTTTGCACGGAAATGCGTGCCGGAGCAAATGTCTTCAAAACACAGCAAATTATATGTCAACGAGTCCAGAATGACGATACAAACCCAACGGTATATCCGGAATTGGATTCCGATGAGCCGATCTCAAAGTGACCCGTTGACTCGAAAAGTGGGACCCGCTTTGTACCGAAATGCGTGCCAGGGCCCACGTTCTCCAAATCAAGCAAACTTTATATGAAAACATACCAGAACGATGCCACGAGTCAACTGGTGGTGTCAGAAATTGGATCCGGAGTCCCGGGTTCAAAAATAGAATTTTACAAGTGTAAATTAAAGAATTCAGATGGCCAACTTTGGCGTCGAATTCAACCAAACAAACGTGCTTATAATGAAACGAAACCTAAAGGAGACAGGAAGAGGGTTATACCAGCTATGCACCGGAACTGACGGCGAACAAAACGGAGCTGCGACGACGAAGATACGAACCCGCGAAGTTGGCGTCACGAAGCTGTCCAAAAACAGTTCAATTTAAAACCTCAACTTGGTGGCCAGTTTTGAGGCATCAAACGACGAAATTAACGGACGAAAATTGAGGGGAGTGAAGATGGATATACCGAGGTTGTGACGGAGCAAAACGTTCGTTGATCCAACGGTCGGATCTCCCAGAAAATGTGCCCGAACTTGCTGCGACGGAGCGCCATTTCCGAGTTCAAAACTCGCGCGTCACGACGGGATTTCGTGCGAAATGCACGAATAGCCTAGGCGGCGCGTCCTGGTGGACGGTGGCCGCCACGGTGGTGCGCCAGGGTGCGCCCAGGGGGTCAGGGGCCAGCCACGGTGGCGACAGCGTCGTGCGGCGGCACGGCGGCGCACGACGGCGGCCCGCGCGCGCGGCACATGCGCCTGCTGCTCGCCGCAGCTGCTGCCACTGCGGCATGTCGCGTTATGGGCTGCTGCGTGCTGCCGCACGCACGCGGCCAGGGCTGCGGTGGCGCGATGCGGCAGCGATCGCCGAAGCACGGCAACGACGGCGGTGTACGGTGGTGGGGAGTGGTGAAGGTGGTGAAGATGGTGTTTGTGGTGGTGGAGGTGGTGTTTAATGGTGATGATGATGTAGATGATGGTGGTGGTTGATGGAGAGTAGGAGAAGGAGAGGGGAAGTAGGCCATGGGGAGGGGAGTGTGTGTGTGTGCTGTTGAGAAAGGGAGAGATGTATGTGTGTGTATGTTTATATGTGTGAGTGTGTAAATAGAAAGAGAGAGTGAGAATAGTGAGAGAGTGAGATATTTAGAGAGAGAGGAGATAATGTAGTCGGCCAAGTAAGGGGGGGTGTGTTCCTGCTGGTGATGGGGATGGGGGGTGTAGGTGTAGGTGTAAAGAGGGAGAGAGAGAGTTATATATGTATGGGTGTGTGTGTATATATATATTAAATATATATAGAATGAGTGAGTGAGAGAGATATTTGAATAGGGGGGGAAAGTAGGTCGGCTGGAGGGGGTTGTGAGAGAGTGTGGTGAGGATGAGAGAGAGAGGGAGTTATCCATATATATAATATTATATATATATATATATATTATATATATAATATATATATATATATAATATATATATATGTAGGTATATATATATATAGAGAGAGAGAGAGAATTATTTAGAGAGAGAGGAGAGAGAAAAGTGGATATTTCCAAAATAGGAAAAAAATAGGGAAATTATGTGGGATACTTGGGCAGTCATGAGAGGACAACGTGGAGCTGGGGTTCGGGTTCGGTCGAGCCGGGTCGGGTCAAAATCGGACAAAGTGCAATAATTGAAATTAAATACGTATTTATAATCACGGGAAAATAAAATAATATACGGAAACTCCAATAAATGGGACACAAGCGTCATGCGGGTAGTAGGCTTCATGTGGGCCATGTCCATACTTTGGGTCGACTAGGTTGGATCGATGTCGGGTCCCGAAATTAAATTAGAAATAAAATAAGGTTTCACGGTATAAAATAAATCGGCCTAAATTGACCAGAAAGTTGTGCGAAGGAAATGGAGCACAAAATGGAGTGTCTGAGTGGGACACGAAGGTCATGGGTGAAGAGCGTCTCGAGTAGATCATCCATGAGAAGTTGGTTCTAAGAAAACGACTGGTCTGGTGCTCCTAAATTAAAAGTCACGGTGACGTGCAAACGATGATCGAAGATAAAAGTGGGAATAATTATTCAACGATTAATTGGTCTAAGTTGACCCGAAGTTGTGCGATACAAAAAAGAGCACAAGGGAACGAGTTCAAGTGGGACATGATATATCAAAACGAAGATAATTTGTCTACAACAAAACTCGTGAAGAGAGTTTACAGAGATTGGTATCCCTGACGCTCCAGAAGTCAAAGTCATAGAAAGGTACATTAATGATCTAAACAATTAAATAATAATACATTTATTGAAAAATAATTTATTAAGAAAAATAAGAAAAAGAAAAAGAAAAATAAACCCTGAAATTCAGGGGGCTTACACTTTATTGATAGGACAACCTGGGTACTTACACCTTGATGTATCTGATACATATTAAGGTATCAGCCACGCATTGTGGTGTTATCCCACACATAATAGATACCAATGCACTTGCAATACTTCGAAACCCAGGTTAAGTTGTAAGTACCAGTGGTCCTCTTGGACACCTTAGTTGCTAGCCCTATAGTAAGTAACCATCGTATCCATGGTTGAACTTGTGGTTCCACTCCTATCAGTTGGCAACTGATGTTGTTCAGACATTATAATGGCATGAGTAGATATATTATCTGAATGTCAGGAACAGGTGATCAAGGATGCATCCGATACATTCTATACTTGTGTCTGTAGAAGCATGAAAAAGAAGGGATCTTTCTTTTAATCCCACATCGGAAAGGAGAAGAAGGGAGGCCTCATTCCACTCTATATATAGAGACCTCTTGCCTCCTTTGAAAAGGCACCAAAATAAATAAAGAAGAGGGAGCCCATTATCCAGGGAGCCCGTTCGAGCTACAAAAGTTGCAGTATTCTTCTGGATTGGCTGCAAGTTCTTCACTCGCTGTCATGGCGAGGATAATTTGGACTCTGAGTACTATGCCCCACGGGCTAGTACGAAGAAGTCCAAGGCGGCACATGCCATGCGCCTAAAACGTGCTATGCCAGCAGTAAACTAGAAGCATGCGCTCACAATCATGCACGCTGCTGATGGTAAGCTGTACAAGGTCGACTCGGGTGCTGCGGCGCCAGAAACGAGCCGACCTTCAAAGTCCTTGTCTCACTTGGGCGCATCTATTGCGTTCACAACCAAGTCGAGCAAGGCAAACCCAGTGGTCTTGAACTCCAGTGCCTCCTCTGGTTGTGCGTCTGAGGTCCGTTCAAGTCACTTCAAATGCTGTGGTTCCCCCACTACTGATCGTGATGCCTGCTTGGTATTAGATCAGGGGGCGCAGCACTCACTTGACCACCCGGCACTTGGCTTTGCCATGCGCCTGAAGGGGGTGCGAAGGTGGCACTCTCACTTGACCACCCCGACGCTTGGCCTTGCCATGCGTCTGAAGGGGATGCAAAGGTGGCACTCTCCCCCAACGATCTGTGCAACGTGATCACTCACAAGCGCCGATCAGGAGAGCCGACCAACAAGCATAATGTGCCCCTCACAGGGCACACTTGTGCTACGGTCGTCATCAACTGCTGCTACCGCAAGACAGTGGCTCCACCACCAAGGCAGTCTGTGTTCCAATAGTTGCAACATGATGTACATGTCTCCCAGCGCATCACTCTGCCCCGTCAGAGTGAATCACTTCTTCGTCAACGTACAGTTGCATCTACCAGGCTGGGGCTATTATCTTCTGAAGGAGTTCACCGTCAAAGCTTCTTTGAACAAGGAGAACCATCATCCACAGTACAATGTCTTGCCAAAGAGGAGGATTAGTCGAATCCATCTTCGTCGAGAAGTCAAGGGAGAGACAACAAGACTCACTCAAACTGTTGCTATTCATAGGCCAGGGCAAATCAAACCCATGCGCCAAGTGGCAACCTTCCCGAAGTCAGTGCAATGAACTTGTATTTTTGATGAATGAACTCGCCTCTTCGAATTCAGCTAAGTCAGGGAGCCACTAATGCTCTGAAGAACTCAACAGACGGACCAATGAAGATGCGCCATGCACGGACGCGCCCTTCGGCATCAGGCGCATCACATAGATGCGCCCTTCGTACCAGGCGTATTACAGAGGATGCGCCCCCACACATCTCCATACCGAGTGGAATGCCAATCGACGTGCCCACTCAGCTGTCCATCAAATGTCAGAAATATTAAATGCTGAACTGACAGAGTTGGCAGCATACCTCCCAAAGTCTGAACAGTTGACAGCTTTTTCAGAAAATGAAGCGTCGGCAACGTCAGCATCATCATGACTCTATTCCGACGGCTACTGCCACGTGGCCATCCGTATGCGCCTCTACGGCCATGCGTCCAAATCGCCATGCGCCACTACGGCCATGCGTCCAAACCAGCATGCGCCTCAAAAGCCATGCGCCTCAGACCCTTCACTGATCCCTAAAGACAGAAGAAGAGTCTCCAGTTGAAGCTTGGCATGCGCCTCAAAAGCCATGCGCCCCAGACTGATCTCTGATCCCGAAAGACAGAAGAAAAGTCGCCTGCATGCGCCTCAAAAGCCATGCGCTCTAAACAGTTTGTAACCCCTAAAGGTTATGAGCCGCAGCCTCCTCCTGCGCCCAATCAAGGCGCAGCTCACCAGATCACTCCCTCTACCAATTCGAGATCTTCGAGCCATGAGTCGACGACACGTGTCCTTTGACTCAACTCGTCCAAGATTTCAGCAACAGAAAGATCTTCTCCTCTGCTACGTATAGGAACGATATAGTAAAGCGTAATACTCTAGAGGGGGGGTGAATAGAGTTGGCAGCGGAATAATGCTAATTAAAAAAGTTAGCAACACAATCACAGTATAAAATCACAAATGAAAATAAAGTAAAGGCAGAGTTCAGAAAGCAAACACAAAGACAGCGATGTATACTGGTATCCCTCTGTTGAGGACTAATCCAGTCGGTAGAACTCTTGCTACCAGTTTGAATCCACTATAGGAAAAACCGCAAGTTTTCTTACGAAGTCCTTGCAACTTCTACAACGCGAGCTTTGATACGAAGAACTCGTCCAACTTCAAATGTGAAGAGGTATTCTTCAATCAAGCCTTCTGATTACAATCTCTCAGAAACTTCTAGACCGTACCGCACTGGCAAATCGACTAGAGGATTGTAACTGGCTTGGGATCTGAAAATGAAAGCTCTAGAAAACTCTTTGGAAGGCAGAAAGCTTTTTAGATAGAGAGAAGATTGAAAGTGAATGAGTGAATTGAAATGATCGAAATACTTCTCTATTTATAGGATTTCCAAAGGGAGAACTCTGTCAGAATTCGGGCAGAATTCGGGCAGAACTCGATGTGCAAATCTCGGTCAAATCCGCAACTGCAGGAGGACCAAGTTCCAGAGAATTCAAAATCAAAACGGCCACCAACCGAACTCTGGCCTAACTCTGGCCGAACTCTGGCCGAATTCTGTCAGGGTTAGGTTAGGGTTTTTAAAATAGGTTTTGGTGATTTTTGAAAACCTTTTTGTAAACAATTTGATAGGTCATTTTAAAAACATTTTTGGGAATAGCCTATTTGCCAGTACGACTCGGTGTACAATGTATTCCTAGACTCAAATAAAAAGAAAATTACATTGCATAGGAAATACAGACTCAAGTAGGCAAACAGATCTTCAGTCTTGAACGAAGTGAATATCCAATCTTGCTAATGTCCAAGGAGCTGAGATGTCCCAACAAGCTTCGTATATCCAGACAGAGTTTTGATCAATTATTAAAATCAGGTTGACCATATGACCAATGGGCCAATAATCTCCCCCATTTTGATAATTGACAAACTATGAATGATATAACATGAAGCTAGTTCAAGCGTGTTCAAAAAATATCAAAAAGTACAAATTGTTCATAACCTGTATATAACTCAAAAAAAAATGTTAGATCATTTTAATTTTCTCCCCCTTTGTCACTTAGCAAAATAATTGCACAAGAGAAGGCTCCCCTGCATTAAAAGCAGAAGACTCCCTCGCAATGAATGCATAAGTAACAAATAGCGAGAAAATAAAAGAAATAAGAATTTAGAGATTATTATCACAGGCATGTAAAGTTGCTACAAATTATCATCACAGGCATGTATTGCTTCAAAACATAAAAGAAATCTCAGGCATGCTATTTCACAGGCAGTTTGTAATGAAGAAGCAGTAAAAAGAGATAGTGCTAAACAAAATGCTGAAATAAACTGAGATGTCATAAATGAAGCATCAAAAACATGTCCATGAAGATAAAAGAAATACTGATAGCAAACTACAAAGTACTAATAAAAAAAATAAATGATAAAAACTTGGAATACCGGAGCATTTCCAAGTATACAGTAGAATGTCACTAGTAATCAGATCAGAACTCATCATCACTATCCTCATCAATATCATCAGCAGCACGGCCAGCATGACCGGAAGTACCAGCACCAGAAGTACCAGCGCCAGTAGGATGAGTAGGGGCGCCAGCATAGAACTCGCCAACATAATCTCGAGGAGCACGATACCAATCATAGGCGTTACCGGGCTGGAAGTAGGCATGGACAGCCTCATCCTCACAGCGGTAACCCGAAAAAGCTGGATCTCGAGGAATGGAAGCGGCAGAGTGACCAGTCTGTGAAAAACGCAGATCGGCCAAGGAGTTTGCCATCGCCTGGTAACGGGTGACATCGCAGAACTCACGCTCGCAAGCCATGTCCGTCATCGAGACGTGCAAAGCAGATAGGTGCTGATGTATACCCTCAAAAGTTATGGCATACGGCTGATGTGGTGGAGATGGTGCAGTAGGAGGAGCAGGAGGTGGAGCTGAAGCAGTCCGGCTGCGACGAAAAAGCTGGAGTAACTTGGGCTCAGAGTCCTGAGTACAAGTCGATAGATCGATGTCGAAGCGCTGAAAGATACGAGGGAGAATCATCGCGTAAGAGAGATTTCGATCTCTTGCACGACAACGTCACATCATCTGAATAATAGTCTTGGGGACGGAAAAAGGAATCCCCTTGATAAGATGATACATAGCGGACAGCTCAAGCGAAGTCACATCATCCTTGGAAGTGGATTTAGGAAGTAGAGTAGAGTAGATGATGCGATGCAATTCGTAGTTGAACAAGTTAAGGTTGTTAGCCTTAAACTTTCCATAACGTACTCTGTCAGGTGCACAAAGTTCCGTTTTGAAACTCGTGAGTGTAGTGCCGTCGGGGAACTCGAATTCCGTGATATCAACTAGCGGTTCACCTTCATTGGGAATCCCAAGAATCTCCGCTAGGAGGACATCATTGAACTCAATATCTATGCCTCCAACACGTGTGCTCACGTCAAAAGTGTTAACTACGAGATTGCAATAGAACAATCTAATGGCATTAGTAGCAATTGGGAAGCACAGTTTAACAAGCAAATGTAACCCTAATGCCTCAAATAAGTGACGATGGTCAGGAAATATCGTCCATTTAACCGGAGCGCCGCTGCATATAGATCGGGTGGAAAAGTCACCGTACCATAATAAAGCTTGATCGAGGGTTTGAAAGAAAAATCCATCGAAAGCACCGTCGCTCTTTTGGACTGGCAAAAACAAAGAATCCGTGTGAGGATTCGAAGAGGACCCTTCCTCACTAGGAGTAGTCTTCTTCCTCTTAGACGGATTAAATCTAGGTGCCATTGAAATAAATAAGCACAAATTTGAAAGTGGAGAAGGAGAGAGTTATACCTCACAAAAATTGGATATGTTGTAGAGAAGGATGATTTCCGCACGATTCCAAAGTTTGGAAGGATTTCACCAAGTAGATAGGGAGCAATGGGTTGGTGAATACCTAGGGTTTGGAGGATTTTCGGGCGGCTGTAGCTGCTGGTTGGAAATATGGAAGCAATGGAAGAGAAGGAGCTCTCGGGTTCTGGATATATACGCAGATACCCTCAACCGAACTCGGGCCGAATTCGGTCAGAGTTCTGGCCGAATTCGCCTAGGGTTCTTTCAAGTTGATTTAGCTACTTCTTTTTCATTGACTCGTTTCAAATATTTAATTCAAAGATTAGTTATTTTAGCTTTCAAATAACATAATTAATAATATTTAATAAGTTAAATATCGTTACACAGCAGCTGTCTCAGATTAGCTGTAGGAGTACTGTTCCAGCTGGCGGAGGTTCACCGGGGAACTCTTAAATACCGCTTCGCTTCAACCGTAGTTGTGGTGACAGACAGACTCTTTATTAGCTTGTCTCTAACACAGTTTTTGCATAATGATATAAAAACATAAAATAAAATCAATTAATATTATTGACGTCCAAAATTCTCAATTCTCGACGTAAATAATTGAAGCGATCTTCCGCTAGAGGTTTAGTGAAGATGTCAGCTAATTGATTATCAGTATCTATGTATACAAGGTTTATATCTCCATTTTGATGATGATCTCTAAGAAAGTGATGCCGAATCTCGATATGTTTAGTACGAGAGTGACATACAGGATTCTTAGTCAAATTAATGGTGCTAGTGTTATCACAGAAAATGGGAATATGTGTGTAAAATAAATCAAAGTCTTCTAAAGTTTGTTTCATCCACAAAATCTGAGCACAATAACGTCCTGCGGCGATGTACTCAGCCTCTGTTGTTGATAAGGCTACAGAATTTTGCTTTTTACTAAACCAAGAGACTAGAGCCTTGCCTAAGAAATGACATGTACCGCTAGTACTTTTTCTATCAACCTTGCATCCAGCAAAATCTGCATCCGAATAACCAATAAGGTCAAAGGATTTGGATTTGGGATACCACAAGCCGACAGAAGAAGTGCCTTTAAGGTATCGGAAGATACGCTTAACTGCGGACAGATGTGATTCCTTTGGGTTAGCTTGAAAACGTGCACACAAACAAACACTAAACATTATATCTGGACGACTAGCAGTTAAGTAAAGTAAACTACCAATCATACCTCGATACTTACGTGTGTCGACTGGCTTGCCTTGTTCGTCAGAATCAAGCTTTGTTGAAGTTGCCATCGGAGTGCCAACAGGTTTGACATTGTCCAGATCAAACTTCTTTAGTAAATCTTTTGTGTACTTGGCTTGATTAATGAACGTCCCATTGTCGGTTTGTTTGATTTGCAATCCGAGAAAGAATTTCAGCTCTCCCATCATGCTCATCTCAAACTCATTCTGCATGCACTTAGAGAATTCTTGACAAAGAGATTCATCAGTGGATCCAAATATGATATCATCAACATAGATCTGAATTAAAAGCAGCTTGCCATTAAAAGATTTAATAAAAAGTGTAGTGTCAACCTTTCCTTTTGTAAAACCGTTGTCAAGTAAAAAAGAGCTTAGACGATCATACCAAGCACGAGGGGCTTGTTTCAAACCGTATAAGGCTTTCTTCAACTTGAAAACATGGTCAGGATTTTTAAAATCCGTGAAACCCGGAGGTTGTGCTACAAAAACTTCTTCTTTTATAAATCCATTTAGAAAAGCACTTTTTACATCCATTTGAAAAAGTTTGAAATCATGAAAACATGCAAATGCACATAACATACGAATGGATTCTAATCTTGCAACTGGGGCATAAGTCTTATCGTAGTCGATACCCTCTTCTTGATTGTATCCTTGAGCTACGAGTCGAGCCTTGTTACGAGTTACTAAACCATCCTTATTCAGTTTGTTTCGGAATACCCAACGGGTGCCAATGACCGGATGACCAATAGGCTTGGGAACAAGTTCCCAAACTTGATTCCGTTCGAATTGATTCAATTCCTCTTGCATGGCATCTATCCAGAAACTATCACTACATGCTTCATCAATAGATTTAGGTTCTAGCTGTGAAATAAATGCAACACTAGAAATAATATCTCTACTGGATGATCGAGTGCTTACTCCTTTGGTAATGTCACCAATTACCAAATCTTGTGGATGATCAGCTGTGAATTTTAACCTTTTCGGTAGACTCTGTAGGTAGCTGGTTCCTGGATCTCCTCTAGGGGGTTCAGCTTGTGCAGAGCTTGGTTCAGGTTCAGCTGATGTTGAGCTTGATGTAGGCAGATCTTCATCACTGTCATCGAGTGTCATTTGGTTCATTTCATCAAAAGTGACGTTGATTGACTCTTCGATGATCATGGTACGTTTGTTGAAGACTCTGTATCCTTTGCTCTTGGCCGCATAACCTAAAAATATACCTTCATCGGCCTTTTCGTCAAACTTTCCCAAATTGTCTTTAGTATTAAGAATAAAGCACTTACAGCCAAATATCTTAAAATATGAAACTGAAGGAATTCTATCAAACCATAACTCAAATGGAGTCTTCTTCGATTTGGGTCGAATTAGAACTCTATTGAGCACAAAGCAAGCTGTATTGACAGCTTCAGCCCAGAAGTATTTGGGTAGGCTAAATTGATTTAACATTACTCTGGCCATTTCGGTTAGAGTTCTGTTCTTACGTTCCACAACTCCATTTTGTTGTGGAGTTCTAGGGCAGGAGAACTCGTGTATAAAACCGTGTGTGTCACAAAATTGCTCGAAATCAGCATTCTCGAATTCGCCTCCATGATCGCTTCTAATACGAGTGATCATGTAACCTTTTTCATTCTGTACTTTCTTGCAAAAGACGACAAATTCGGATAATGCGTCATTCTTGCTTGTCAAGAAATATACCCACGTGTATCTAGAAAAATCATCTACAATTACAAATGCATATAATTTACCTCCGAGGCTAGCAACTCTGCTAGGACCGAATAAATCCATGTGTAGCAATTGTAGAGGTCTAGTAGTACATACTGCGTTTACAGACTTGAATGTGGATCTTGTAGCCTTGTTCTTTTCGCATTGGCTGCATACCGAATCCTTCTTGAATGTTATGTCCGGTAAACCGCGTACTAACTTCTTTGTGGATAATCTTGAAATTGTATCCATGTTTGCATGACCGAGTCTCATATGCCATAAATGACTCTCATCACTTTTGGCCATTAAGCATCTACCTGAAATGTTAGCTTCTTCCAATAGATAGAAAACATATATATTGTCTTCCCTGATTCCTTCAAAGATAGTACTACCAGTTGAGCTATCAACTATAGTACATTTGTCTTTGCCAAAGTTGATACCATAACCATGATCAGCTAGATGACTTATGCTGAGCAGATTATGTTTCAACTCGGTAACCAGACAGACATCTTTAATCACGGGATAGGGAGATTTACCAACATCACCGATACCAATAATATACCCTTTCAAATTATTACCGAAGGAAACATAACCTTCCTTCTTCTTCTTCGACAGTGTTGCAAATAGAGTAGCGTCACCGGTCATATGCCGTGAGCAACCGCTGTCGAGGATCCATTTGCTTCTAGCATGTGAAGGGTGTTCCACCTACAAAACAGTTTGCAGATGAAACTCTTGGTACCCATTTATTGTAGGGTCCTGAATTGTTAGCTTTAGGTATCCAAGCATAAACATTTAAATCAACTAGCTTTCTCATTCTACATGCAGATGAAATATGACAAATGAGGCCACAATAATGACATTGTGCATGTTGAGTGTTAAAAGCAGAGTGATGTGCATGGTTGGTAGGTTTAGGTTTTCTAGTATAGAAGAATGCATACCTATGATCATGTTTGGGCTTAACCTTTTGGGGTAAAGGTTTTATATGGTTTGGTCTGACAGTGTTTGGCTTGGGAATGTTCCGAATTTTCGGTAAGTGACACGTGTTAGGATAGGAAGCAGCAGGCTCAGGCTGTTTTCCTAACCTAATTTCCAACCTTTTGGAAGTGTCATATAACTTAGTATAATCAGAAGTGAGTGATTCCATTCTGATTTGTGCAGATTGAAGACTTTTCTTTTCTTTTGAAAGATCTTCTCTCAATTGGTCTATAATCTTATCTTTCTCTTCGGATGACTGTTTAGTCTCGTGTAATAAGAGCTTTATAGAGGAAAGCTCACCAGACTCACTAACACTAGTTCTAACCTCAGCTATTAGGTCGGTAAGTCTTCCTATTTCTCCTTTGTACTCTTTGAGTACCTTCTTAGCGGTCTGATATTTACTACACAGTTTCCTGTAGTCAAGCATCAGGTCACTGAAGGCATCTCCTAATTGCTCAAAGGTAAAGTCATCATATGTTTCTACAGGTTCAGTAGGTACCTGATCGATTGCCATGAAGCAGATGTTTGCAGCGTCCTCTGAATGTTCATCTTCTGAGTCGCTAGCTTCACTCTCATGCCATATGCTGGTGTTGGCATATTTTTGGGATGTTGATCTCTTCAGGTTGCCTTTTTCATACATGTTGTTCTTCTTGCTCGATGATGAGTTGATGGGACAGTCCTTCTTCATATGTCCCTTCTTCTTGCAGCCATAGCAGACAACATCTTCTTGGTACCAGTTGTTGCTGTTGTTCTCTTTGACTCTCTTCTCATGTCTCATGAATCTTTTGAACTTCCTTGCTAGGAGAGCTTGATCTTCAGCGTCAGATCTACTGCTGTCTGAGTCATCTTCAGCAGCTTTTCTGTGCTGAGCCTTGAGGGCGATAGTCTTCTCCTTTGGTGCAGGCTCTTCAAAATCTTGTAGATCCAGTTCATGAGTGAGTAGCTTACCCATGAGTACTTCAAGTGACATTGTGGTGAGGTCGTTTCCTTCAATGATAGCTGTAGCCTTCGGAATCCAGTTCTTGGTAAGAGCTCGCAGGAGTTTGCGAATCTTTTTGTGGTTATTGTATTCTTTGCCTAAGGAGGACAAAGGGTTTACAATATCCAAGAACCTCTCGAACATTTGTGTGACTGTTTCATTTGGCTTCATTTTGAACGCCTCGTACTCTTGAGTAAGTCTGCTGACTTTTGACTCCTTGACTTGAGTCGTGCCTTCATGTGTAACTTCGAGAAGCTTCCATACACCATTTGCCGTTGAGCATGTAGATACCCTGTTAAATTCTGTTCTGTCTAAGGCACAAAAAAGAGCATTAATGGCACGTGCGTCAAGACTGGCCTTTTTCTTTTCTTCCTCTGTATAACTGTTTTGGGGTTTTTCAACTAAAACACCCTCGACATTTATACGAGGTGGCTTCTGATAGCCATCAAGAACAATAGCCCATAAGTCAAAATCAAGAGACTTTAAGAAGAAACTCATCCGTGTTTTCCAATAAGTGTAGTTAGTACCATCAAACAGAGGAGGTCTGTTTGTGGCCTGACCTTCACTTGTGAATTTCATAGTAGCCATGTGATGTGCTGTGATCTAATAAATAATGAATAAATAATAGCACTTATACCTTGCTTTACCTGTAACACCCGCTCTGATACCAATTGTAGGAACGATATAGTAAAGCGTAATACTCTAGAGGGGGGGTGAATAGAGTTGGCAGCGGAATAATGCTAATTAAAAAAGTTAGCAACACAATCACAGTATATAATCACAAATGAAAATAAAGTAAAGGCAGAGTTCAGAAAGCAAACGCAAAGACAGCGATGTATACTGGTATCCCTCTGTTGAGGACTAATCCAGTCGGTAGAACTCTTGCTACCAGTTTGAATCCACTATAGGAAAAACCGTAAGTTTTCTTACGAAGTCCTTGCAACTTCTACAACGCGAGCTTTGATACGAAGAACTCGTCCAACTTCAAATGTGAAGAGGTATTCTTCAATCAAGCCTTCTGATTACAATCTCTCAGAAACTTCTAGACCGTACTGCACTGGCAAATCGACTAGAGGATTGTAACTGGCTTGGGATCTGAAAATGAAAGCTCTAGAAAACTCTTTGGAAGGCAGAAAGCTTTTTAGATAGAGAGAAGATTGAAAGTGAATGAGTGAATTGAAATGATCGAAATACTTCTCTATTTATAGGATTTCCAAAGGGAGAACTCTGTCAGAATTCGGGCAGAATTCGGGCAGAACTCGATGAGCAAATCTCGGTCAAATCCGCAACTGCAGGAGGACCAAGTTCCAGAGAATTCAAAATCAAAACGGCCACCAACCGAACTCTGGCCGAACTCTGGCCGAACTCTGGCCGAGTTCTGTCAGGGTTAGGTTAGGGTTTTTAAAATAGGTTTCGGTGATTTTTGAAAACCTTTTTGTAAACAATTTGATAGGTCATTTTAAAAACATTTTTAGAAATAGCCTATTTGCCAGTACGACTCGGTGTACAATGTATTCCTAGACTCAAATAAAAAGAAAATTACATTGCATAGAAAATACAGACTCAAGTAGGCAAACAGATCTTCAGTCTTGAACGAAGTGAATATCCAATCTTGCTAATATCCAAGGAGCTGAGATGTCCCAACAAGCTTCGTATATCCAGACAGAGTTTTGATCAATTATTAAAATCAGGTTGACCATATGACCAATGGGCCAACACTACGTGCCGGCTCACAACAGCAGTATAAAGAGTTCTTCCCCTCAATCAGGGCGCATCATCTACGCGCCTCCATCAGCAACCTCCACGTGGCGTCCCCACACACCGGCGCATCCTACATGCGTGCATGAGCAGCCAGCCTGCAAAACTATAAATAGAGGGATCTTCTCCTTCACACACACACACAGAATCCACAACGAACATACAAGGAATCATCAGAGAGGCAGATACAGACACTCAACGACTTCCTCCTCTCAGCAAGCTCCAGCACCCAGAGCAATCCACGCCTTCAGAGAACCGATAACCGTCGTCAGCCGGTCAACGGAGTCAACGCATTACCACTCGCTCCATTGACACTAAGGACCCAGCTTAAACAAAAGTGTACTCCTAGGACTACATCTAAGTCCTACATTGTAACACTGTTCTGTTTGTATTAAAGTTTTCAATCAAACAATTTTAATGGCAAACAAGCTGGCGACTCTGCTGGGGACCTCTTTCTCCTCTTCCGAGAAAGTCGTGTCACAGGCCGACAACGTGAAGGTGGGCTCCTCCCACAAGACGCTGGTCGTGCGCCTCAATCAACAGGCGTACGAGGAGTTCATTTCTGATGGAAGTACGAGTCCTTCGAAGCGGCTACCAAAGCCGAAGAAGATCCGCACGGCTTGGGTGCGCAAGGTCGATGCCTCGGGCACCACCACTGAAGGGGATGCAGCAATCCAGCCTTCCCTTCCTGCTGACGTTCTCAGCAACCAAGGTGCGCCCGCCGATGCAGCGCATCTCTTGGGAAAGCGTGCGGCCGACCACGTCCCCCAGCCATCTCCCTCTCAGGCGTGGAAGATACGTCGACGGAGCAGGGGCGCAGCCAATGCCCCGCGCATCACCTCTGATGCGCCACAAAAAGCCTCTGTCTTTGACAGACTCACTCGCTGTAATGGCAAGGAGAATTTGGATGCCGAGTACTATGCGCCCCAGCGGGCTGGTACGAAGAAATCTAAGGCGGCACGGGCCATGCACCACAGACGTGCTATGCCAGCAGCCGGCCAGAGGCACGCGCTCGTCATCACGCGCGCTGCCGATGGCAAGCTGTACAGGGTTGACTCAAGTGCTTCTGCACCAACAACGAGTCGATCTTCGAAGCCCTCATCTCGCTTGGGCGCATCTACTGCGTGCACAACCAAGTCGAGAGAGACAAACTCAGTGGTTTTGAACTCCCGCGCCTCCTCTGGTTGTGCGTTTGAGGTCCGTTCAAGTCACTTCAAATGTTGTGGTTCTCCCACTACTGATCGTGATGCCTGCTTGGTATTAGATCAGGGGGCGCAGCACTCACCTGACCACCCCGGCGTTTGGCCTTGCCATACGTCTGAAGGGGGTGTGAAGGCACCACTCTCCTCCAACGACCTGCGCAACGTGATCACTCACAAGCGCCGGTCAGGAGAGTCGACCAACAAGCACGATGCGCCTCTTACGGGGCATACTTGTGCGGTGGTCACCATCAACTGCTGTTGCAAGACGGCAGTTCCACCAAGACAGTCGGTCTTCCAACGACTACAATCATCGACACCTCTCCGACGTCGCCTTGGGGCGAAGGTGTCAGCTGAAGAGGAGCCAAAGGTCGCTTCATGCAACGTGGTCTCCAACTCCTCATCAATCCGGAAGACGACTGCCAATTCCTCGTCTTTATCCAAAAGCCAGCCGAGGAAAACCAAGGCAGCTGTTTCGACCTCTGGAGTGTTTGAAGGCACTCGGTCGAGGAAGAAGTCCTCGAAGGAAGCTGGGGGTAGCCAGACCCTTGTTGAGCCTCCTTCCGAAGACGAAGATGTCCAAAGCATAGCTGCGACGGATCTCCATCATCAAGGCGAGATTACTCTCCCTGAAGCCCCTCAAAATGAGGATGTCCTCCAGGACACTGCCGGAGGTAGTTCTGGAAACGAAGAGGTCCTTCAAGACGGAGCCGAGGGCAAGCTGACCCTTGCAGATGCGCCTGTTGAAGAAGAACTCCAGAATGTGGCTGGGGGTGGCCCAACACCAGGAGAAGTGACTCCCCCGCATGAGAGTGAGGCCGAAAGCGAAGCCTCAACCAATCCATCCACTCCTGGCCGTGTCAGGACAGTATACATGGCTGGGGATGATGTCGAGTCTGATGCGCCATCACAGGACATAGTCCAGCGCATAGACTCATTGGAGGGAGGACTCAAAACCCTCTCTGCCTCAATGCAAGCACTGACTCAAGCAGTGTTTGAGATGCGATCGGCCTTGATCAGGACACCTTCAACTGGTCCTGACCCAAAAGCTAATGGGGAGTCGAGTGTGCCCCTCCAACGGACGCCCTCGGATACAGAAGCACCTCGGACCTCAGAGCCCTCAAACGCTCCAATCCAGATGGTACCTCCTTCCCCGACTCCTAGCTCTACGGAGGATGTGGTCAAAATGATCAAAGACCTGCGGGAGCGCTTCGAGTCCAAGAACAGGCAAGAGGAACGCCAGAAGATGGGCATTCCCCAGCCTTATCCCCTCGAGTGGAACAAGGTGGTTTATCCCCCAAAGTATAAGCCACAAACACTCACCCCATATGACGGGAAGGACTCTCCGCGACGGTACCTGACGTACTTCCAGTCACAGACGGGGCATCTTCCGAAGGAGGACGCGCTCCTCACCAGTATCTTTGTCGGGGCCCTGAAAGGAGTAGCATATGACTGGTACTGCAGCCTCCCCGACAATTCCATATCGTCCTTCGATGACCTGACGCGCCTCTTCCTCGACCGCTTCTACGACGGCGGGAAGGACATAACGATGGCGTCTCTCATAGAGATACGTCAGAAGGAGAAGGAAACGGTTCGGGCGTTCATCGAACGCTTCCGACAGGCTTGCTTCAGGCTACCTCTAGGCATGCCAGAACATGCGCTCCTCTCCGCTTGCAGCATGAACATGCTGCCTGCAGTAAAGCTCTGGCTCAACTCTACTCTCCCTCCTGACTGGAGCTCCCTGATCATCGAAGCTGAAGCTGCAGAAAAGAAGGCGGCCAATGCACGTCTTCTGGGTGTCAGCTTTCCCGCCTTTGACGATAAGGGGAAAAAGTCCGCAGCTAACAGCTCTGGACGAGAAGCAAAGGAGAAACAGGCATTGACTGTTAATGCCTCAAAAGGCACATCTGCGCCTACTCAGAAACCTCCACTGGCACCAAGACCCAAGGAGGTTTATTCATTCAATGATGACGACACCCTGCAACTTTTTGAGATACTGAAGCAGGGTAACAAGATCAAGCTACCGGACCCAAAGCGGCCCGATAAAGTTGGGAAAGTGGACAACCCAAGGTACTGTCACTACCATCGGTTTGTCGGGCACCCGACCAAGGACTGCTACGTCCTCAAGAATTACATCTAGCGCATGATCAATGCGGATGTAATCTCCGTCGACTATGAAGAGAAGACGGTGTCGGCCAATCTAGTTTCGCTTCAGTTCGGCACCTTGCCGCCAACTACCACACAAGATGGCGTCGTCCCCATCCCTAAGGCGACAATGGAGGTGGTAAACTTACCATCTACTCGTGACAATATGAGTGGACTCACCCCGCTCACCATATCTCGAGGAGAGGTCCTCTGGGTTCACCCCGACCTCGTCTCCGAGGTGACTCAATCGGAGGTATGCCCTACCTCCAAATCAGAAGGCAGGAGGATCAAGTCTTGCCGCACAGTCTCTTCTTCAACAGAAGAGGCACTTCCAGTGCAAACACGTGCACAACAGAGCTCCTAATCCGGCGAAGCCGCCGTCGAGGTGGTGCCTCCTAGCACCATCCCTGAAGAGGGTCCATCTAAGCCCTCAGCAGCCAATAAGCAGAAGCAGGTGGAGGCCCGTTTTGACAGACCTTTACGGAAGGAGAATGCTTCGGGGCTGTCCAAGCCTCACAACTTCGACATTCTGGCACAATTAGCCAGTACACCTGCGCGCCTGTCTTTGTTCGAGCTCCTGCGTCTTTCTAAAGATTCCCGAGAAGCTCTCTGCGAAGCTCTGAAGGACGTTGAATCCTTTCTCAGTCAGGTCAAGCAGCCTGAAGACCTCCCAACTACTTGTGTGCACTGTCATTGTGCGGATGAAGTTATCCCAAATATAACTTTTACCCAACAAGACATGCTGCTCAAGCATCATCGACATAACCGACTGCTGTATTATACAGGGTACATTGGCTCGGTTAAGGTGAGCCGGATTCAGATCGATCCTGGGTCTTCCCTAAGCATCATTCCAAAGGCGCTACTATCAAAGCTGGGGATCCCGATGTACCGGCTGGCGCCCTCCAATACAACCATCAGTGGCTTCAATGCTAGCAAGAGCGAGCCATTGGGCAAGATCCGACTGAAGTATCACATTGGCAGCCTCAAAACTGAGGTGACTTGTTATGTAGTAGATGCCGAGGTCAACTACAACATCCTGCTTGGTCGACCATGGCTGCATGAGTACATAGTGGTGCCCTCCACGCTCCACCAGTGCATGAAGTATGTATCCACCAATAGCATCATCCGGACGGAGTTTGCAGACATCGATCCTTTCAAAGGGATTGAAGCCTACTTCACCGATTCCGACTTGTACGAGCCCATTGACGAGGAAGAAGCCAACGATGCTGATGATGAGGCAGAGATGGCAACAGAGCCGGATATGGAGCCTGAGACGACTCCCGACGCCCCCTTGAAAATCCGACTGAAGGGGAAACCACCCCAGAAGGCGCCTCCAATGAGCATCAAGCTATCAGGAAAGCGCCGGCTCGCGAAGCACCCCTGAAGATACGCCTCAAGGGAAAGCCACCTCAAACATCGGCTCCCCTGGTGGCAAAATTACAACGGAAGGCACCACTCACCGGAGGCGCAACCGAGGCGCCTCTCAAGGTGCGTCTCAAGGGCAAGCCGCCGCAGTCATCCAAGGTGTCAGAGAAGGCTCATATAACCCTCTCAGACCCCAAAGCTGTGTTGGACTCTCCTAGTCCGCCCCCAGTTCTTACAGACGAGGAGCTTGGTGATTATATCTCAGCTGACGTAGAGGCACCCTCCTTTGACAATGTAATCCCACGGGATAAGATCTCGTACTTTATCAATAATAGAGTGTCTTTTAATTATTCTTGTCTTCCACACTGGAATGCCATGTATACATTAGACAACGCTCTACGGTCGTTACAAACACAAATAACGACCGTCTACCATAATTAAATAGTACCGTCTCAAGGAGTCTTCATAGTCCCTCCACGGAGCCGAGACCAAGGCACCATCATCTCGGGCAAAGTCGAGCGTCGTCGGGACCTCCCGTCAATCGAGCCCGAACCTGATATCGGCAGAGTATAAGTCTATCGGTACACAGATGCGGCTAAGCACATCATCCAAAAGATGGGCTACGACCTGAAAAGCAACAAAGGCTTAAACTACGGCAAGGGTCGACATCTTCCTGTCCGGCTTTCGATGCCCAATGGAAAGCCACAGGATTATTATAATCGGACTGGACGAGGGTTAGGCTATGTTACGCCGCCATCAACCCCAGACAGTTCAGATGCAGAAGACATAGAACATTCCCATTCGTATCGACTTGGGATTCCGATACCAGTATCGGATCAGTCTTCAGGAAAGTGCTGTCAGCTAACATGACGTCAGCACAACCTCAAAAAGGTGAAGGCGAAGACCAAGTGCCAGAACCCTTCGAAGAAGAACCCTGGGCCCAACGCCTAGGGGAACGATGGGAATCTCGTTTTGAGCTTCGTGAACCTCCCACCGAAGACGAAGTCGAGCAGATCGACCTCGGGGAGGAGTCTTCTTCCAAACCCATCTTCATCAGTAAAAGCCTGGAAGGAGAAGATCGAGAATCTTTAATCCAACTGGCTAAAGAGTATATCGACGTCTTCGCCTGGAGGTATGAAGACATGCCGGGACTCGATCCACAGATCGCAATGCATAGGTTGAACATCTTACCTGATGCCAAACCTATCAAACAACAGCAGCGACGCTTCCGTCCGGACATCATGAATGCCATCGATCAGGAGGTTGACAAACTCTTGACTAGCGGCTTCATCCGTGAAGAACAACACCTGGATTGGGTAGCCAACATCGTTCCTGTCACCAAGAAAAACGGGAAGATACGAGTCTGTATCGACTTCAGGGATCTCAACTCTGCTTGCCCGAACTTCCAATCACTGATGTGATGATCGACAACACATGTGGCTTTGAGCGCATGTCCTTCATGGATGGGTATTCAGGCTACAATCAAATCAAGATGTTCCTCGATGACGTAAAACACACGTCATTCAGGACTCTAAAGGGTGTTTTCTGCTACACAGTAATGCCCTTCGGCTTGAAGAACGCCGGTGCGACATACCAGCGAGCTATGAGTACCATCTTCCGTCAACATCTTCGCAAGACAGTCGAATGCTATGTTGACGACATCGCAGTCAAGAGCCGCCTCAAAAGAGATCACCTACAGGACATGAAGACGGTCTTCGATCTCATGCGGGCGCATCAACTCAAAATGAACCCCGCTAAATTCTTTCTGGGGGTTTCTAGCGACAAATTCTTGGGCTTCGTCATCACAGCAAAAGGCATTCATGTTGATCCTGAGAAGACCAAAGCCATCCTCAACATAGACCCTCCGAAGAACCTTCGAGAACTTCGAGGCCTACAGGGACGTTTAGCATATATCCGGAGGTTCATAGCAAACCTTTCCGGTAAATGTCAACCCTTCACTCAGCTCATGAAGAAGGGAGTCTCTTATGTCTGGACAGAGGAGTGCCAGAAGGCTTTCGACGACATCAAAGCCTACTTGACGAGCCCACCAGTCCTGGTAGCGCCAGTCACCGGCAAACCATTTCTCCTCTACGTCCGTGCCATGGATCATTCTCTTGGCGCTCTGCTCGCTCAAAACAGCGATACAGGCTACGAGCAAGCAATCTACTACCTCAGTCGAACACTCATCGGGGCTGAACACCGGTACAACCCCGTCGAAAAGGAGTGCTTGGCTTTGGTGTTTGCCATCCAGAAGACTCGTCATTATGTCTCGGGTCATACAATTTATGTCATTTCCCGAGTCAATCCGCTCAGAGTCCTCATGACGAAGCCAGGATCATTGAACTCCCGGCTGGCTACATGGGCGATCTTGCTAACATCGTACAACATGGTGTTTGTGCCCCAAAAAGCTGTTAAGGGTCAAGCTCTGGCTGACTTTTTAGCTGCACACCCCATCCCAGAATCCTCAAAACTCTATGAAGATATCCCGGATGAGGTCCAAGAATCCAACGTCACCGAAGGAAGCTCCGTTTGACGGATGTTCTTCGACGGCGCTTCGAGAACAGGCTCCAAAGGCCAAATCATTGCAGGAGTGAGGGTAGTCTTAGTCTCCCCCGATCAGCTGGTCATCCAGCGTGCGTACTCTCTTTCAAAGCCGTGCTCCAACAACGTTGTCGAGTGCAACACACTCGTCATGGGACTCCAGCTCGCACAACAGCTGGGGGTCGACCATCTGGAAGCTTACGGCGACTCAAAACTCGTCGTAAACCAGGTTCGGGGACAATACGAAGTTCGCCATGAAGATTTAATCCCTTATCATGAAGTCGCATTGAACATCATTTCAACCTTCACCGGGTTCTTCATTGAACATGTCCCCCGTTTACAAAACTTGGAGGCCGATGCTCTGGCTGGCCTCGCAGCCTCATTAGCAGCGCCCTTTGGGACTCAACACTATATCACGGTAACAGGACGAGATCTGATTTGTCCCAGAAACAACCTATGCTTGCAGGTGGCTCCCGCTATGCCGATAAACACTGGTGTTAATATCCGAGACTGGAGGTTCCCGTTCATCGACTTCGCTGTCTACGGAATCCTTCTAGAGGACCCGAAGGAAGCCGTCTCAGTCAGGAGACGCTCTCTTCGATTCTACTACGATACAGCTACCAAAACGCTGTACCGACGCTCCTTCGATGGGCTCCTCCTTCGATGCCTGTCCAACGAAGAAGTAGCCGAAGCTCTTCAAGAAGCTCATGACGGAACTTGTGGAGCTCATCAACCCGATCCTAAGTTGCAAGATCGACTACGACGTATGGGCTACTACTGGCCAACCATGGTTGCCGATGCTGTTGAATATGCCAAGAAGTGCCATGCGTGCCAACTTTATACAGACTTCATACATACACCATCGGAGCCGCTACATCCTACTGTCGCCTCCTGGCCCTTCGAAGCCCGGGGCATGGACATTGTAGGGCCAATCACCCCTCCTTCATCGAGAAGACGCCGTTTTATCCTGGCCATCACCGACTACTTCTCCAAATGGGCAAAAGCAGTTCCACTAGCAGAAGTAAAAAGCTCCAGGGTGGTCAGCTTTATCAAATACCATGTCATTTACCGTTTTGGAGTACCCCGGCGGATCATCCATGACAATGGTCCTCAGTTTATCAGCCACATTTTCAGCAGGTTCTGTGACAAGAATCGTATTCAGAATGTGGCCTCAACCGCCTACAATCCGGCAGCAAACGGATTGGCTGAGGCATTCAACAAAACTATCGTTAGGCTGCTCAAAAAGGTCGTGTCATCCAACAAACGCGACTGGGACAAAAAGCTTGGCGAATGCCTTTGGGCCTACCGCACAACGGTACGGACCCCAACAGGCAACACTCCATTCTCCCTGGTCTACGGGAGCGAAGCAGTACTGCCTCTCGAGATACAGATACCTTCACTCCGCGTAGCAATCACAAACAAACTCACAGAAGAGGACAATCAACGTCGTCGTCTGCGGAAACTGGAGGCACATGACGAAAAGCGTCTCCTAGCTCAACAACGCATCGAGCTCTACCAAGCCCGTATATCACAGGCTTTCAACAAGAAGGTCAAACAGAGGACTTTCCAAGTTGGCGACCTGGTTTTAGCAGTCAGAAGACCTATGGTGTTGACCCACAAGACACCAGAAAAGTTCGAGCCCAAGTGGGAAGGACCTTTCATCATAGAGACGGTATACTCAAACGTTGCTTACCGCCTCGCCAAACCCAACGGGGAATTGTTCATGATGCCTATCAACGGCAAGTTCCTAAAGAAGTACTATTCTTGACATCCTCCAGACATGTACTTCCCCAAACAACCTCTTTCCACAAACTCATACGCCTCCGGAACCCAGCTGTTCCGTGGCATCTTCCAGTAGAAAGATAACCACGTCCATATTACCTCTGAGTTGTCTCTCTACACCCTACAAAGCAGAATCTTACACTTCGTAAGCCTACGTTACCCTTCATGTTTACCATGTCCACATTACCTCTGAGTAAACATCTTGTACAAACAACCCCTGCGTTATTGTACATTGATCGCAGAACTTCCACGTCCATATAACCTCTGAGTTGTTCAGCGTATCCCCCAAGATCATTCCTACCACGTCCATAATACCTCTGAGTAGGGAGATTCTATCATTTCGAACCCAGTGATTGCCATGTCCACATTACCTCTGAGCAAACATAATGGTTCCTTCAAACTTATTATCTGTACCTGAAAACCAAGGTGCGCAAAAGATAATAGGTCCACACAAATCATCAAGTTCATGACAACAAAAAATGAACACATCACAGAAAATTGTGTACTTCTTTATTTCAAAAAAGACAGAGTAAAGGACTACACTATCCCCAGCAGAACTTCCATGTCCATATTACCTCTGAGTAGTTCCGCGTATCTCTCTCCAGAGTCATTCCTACCACGTCCATATCACCTCTGAGTAGGAAAAGCTCTACCATCAATCCCATATTTACCACATCCATATTACCTCTGAGTAAATATGTTGGTTCTCTCTCTCTCAACTTATTATCTGTACCTAAAACCAAGGTGCGCCATGGATGATAAGTCCACATAAATTCCCCAGTGGAAGTACCCAAACATATCACGTCCATACTACCTCTGATAGGATTGTCACACCTAAACAGCTCTACCATTCATGCTTCTTGTTCAAAGTATTTTAAAACTTGTCCAAAAGTTTTAAAAACTTTGAAGGGGGTCTTGTAGAAGCATAAAAAAGAAGGGATCTTTCTTTTAATCCCACATCGGAAAGGAGAAGAAGGGAGGCCTCATTCCACTCTATATATAGAGACCTCTTGCCTCCTTTGAAAAGGCACCAAAATAAATAAAGAAGAGGGAGCCCATTATCCAGGGAGCCCGTTCGAGCCACAAAAGTTGCAGTATTCTTCTGGGTTGGCTGCAAGTTCTTCACTCGCTGTCATGGCGAGGATAATTTGGACTCTGAGTACTATGCGCCCCACGGGCTAGTACGAAGAAGTCCAAGGCGGCACATGCCATGCGCCTCAAACGTGCTATGCCAGCAGTAAACCAGAAGCATGCGCTCACAATCATGCGCGCTGCTGATGGTAAGCTGTACAAGGTTGACTCGGGTGCTGCGGCGCCAGAAACGAGCCGACCTTCAAAGTCCTTGTCTCACTTGGGCGCATCTATTGCGTTCACAACCAAGTCGAGCAAGGCAAACCCAGTGGTCTTGAACTCCCGCGCCTCCTCTGGTTGTGCGTCTGAGGTCCGTTCAAGTCACTTCAAATGCTGTGGTTCCCCCACTACTGATCGTGATGCCTGCTTGGTATTAGATCAGGGGGCGCAGCACTCACTTGACCACCCCGGCACTTGGCTTTGCCATGCGCCTGAAGGGGGTGCGAAGGTGGCACTCTCACTTGACCACTCCGACGCTTGGCCTTGCCATACGTCTGAAGGGGGTGCGAAGGTGGCACTCTTCTCTAAAGATCTGTGCAACGTGATCACTCACAAGCGCCGATCAGGAGAGCCGACCAACAAGCATAATGTGCCCCTCACAGGGCACACTTGTGCTACGGTCGTCATCAACTGCTGCTACCGCAAGACAGTGGCTCCACCACCAAGGCAGTCTGTGTTCCAACAGTTGCAACATGCTGTACATGTCTCCCAGCGCATCACTCTGCCCCGTCAGAGTGAATCACTTCTTCGTCAACGTACAGGTGCATCTACCAGGCTGGGGCTATTATCTTCTGAAGGAGTTCACCGTCAAAGCTTCTTTGAACAAGGAGAACCATCATCCACAGTACAATGTCTTGCCAAAGAGGAGGATTAGTCGAATCCATCTTCGTCGAGAAGTCAAGGGAGAGACAACAAGACTCTCTCAAACTGTTGCTATTCATAGGCCAGGGCAAATCAAACCCATGCGCCAAGTGGCAACCTTCCCGAAGTCAGTGCAATAAACTTGTATTTTTGATGAATGAACTCGCCTCTTCGAATTCAGCTAAGTCAGGGAGCCACTAATGCTCTGAAGAACTCAACAGACGGACCAATAAAGATGCACCATGCACGGACGCGCCCTTCGGCATCAGGCGCATCACATAGATGCGCCCTTCGTACCAGGCGCATTACAGAGGATGCGCCCCCACACATCTCCATACCGAGTGAAACGCCAATCGACGTGCCCACTCAGCTGTCCATCGAATGTCAGAAACATTAAATGCTGAACTGACAGAGTTGGCAGCATACCTTCCAAAGTCTGAACAGTTGACAGCTTTTTCAGAAAACGAAGCGTCGGCAACGTCAGCATCATCATGACTCTATTCTGACGGCTACTGCTACGTGGCCATCCGCATGCGCCTCTACGGCCATGCGTCCAAATCGCCATGCGCCTCTACGGCCATGCGTCCAAACCAGCATGCGCCTCAAAAGCCATGCGCCTCAGACCCTTCACTGATCCCTAAAGACAGAAGAAGAGTCTCCAGTTGAAGCTTGGCATGCGCCTCAAAAGCTATGCCCCCAGACTGATCTCTGATCCCGAAAGATAGAAGGAAAGTCGCCTGCATGCGCCTCAAAAGCCATGCGCTCTAAACAGTTTGTAACCCCTAAAGGTTATGAGCCGCAGCCTCCTCCTGCGCCCAATCAAGGCACAGCTCACCAGATCACTCCCTCCACCAAATCCGAGATCTTCGAGCCATGAGTCGACGACACGTGTCCTTTGACTCAACTCGTCCAAGATTTCAGCAACAGAAAGATCTTCTCCTCTGCTACGTGCCGGCTCACAACAGCAGTATGAAGAGTTCTCCCCCTCAATCAGGGCGCATCATCTACGCGCCTCCATCAGCAACCTCCACGTGGCGTCCCCACACACCGGCGCATCCTACATGCGTGCATGAGCAGCCAGCCTGTAAAACTATAAATAGAGGGATCTTCTCCTTCACACACACACACAGAATCCATAACGAACATACAAGGAATCATCAGAGAGGCAGATACAGACACTCAACGTCTTCCTCCTCTCAGCAAGCTCCAGCACCCAGAGCAATCCACGCCTTCAGAGAACCGATAACCGTCGTCAGCCGGTCAACGGAGTCAACGCATTACCACTCGCTCCATTGGCACTAAGGATCCAGCTTAAACAAAAGTGTACTCCTAGGACTACATCTAAGTCCTATATTGTAACACTGTTCTGTTTGTATTAAAGTTTTCAATCAAACAATTTTAATGGCAAACAGTGTCAAGGGATACATAAAGTACCATTTGACACCATTGAAGTGTTAGCATCAGGAAAGCTAAATACTTATCCACAGGGGGTCAGCTATATGCATAATCCTACAGTAGCAGACATCAAGAATCAACAATGTATCGACCATCAAATTTCCTTGCACTTATGAAACAGACTATATAGAACACTCATAGTTGTATAGAGGTGATGCCTAGGTACAAGTATACAGGGACAGATTAAATATGAGTAGAGATAAGTAACTATGAGCAGATTCAGGTAGCTGTGATGTTAGATAAAAGAGACAGAGGGATAGACAACCGTATAAAGGTCTGGGACACTACTTTTTTAATGTATTTGGGAGTGCAAAGTCTCACATTAAGTCCAGGTGGATTTTAGTATTGGATAGATTGTAGATGTGAACAGGAACTATAGTGGACCCCTGGGTACTGTGTGGAATAGTCCACATCAAGAAACAAAAGGTACAGGAAAGATATGTAAATAGGTTCTAAACTAGAATGATAGTTGCCACTGTCATTACCTATTAGAGCCATCAAGATGACCTGGGCAGTATCAGTCAATAGCAGTAGGCTCCCCAAGCAATTTCTGTGATAATAAAGTAACCAAGTGCCCTAGAAACCTAAATAACCAAATAGTTAGTCTATTTTACTTTGCTTCAAGTATTAACATTGCGAATTTATAAACAATAGGTTATTTGGACCCCGATTTGGACTGATCAGTGCCATCAGCTCAGGACCACAGGTAATTATACCTTTCCTTTCTTTACAACTTTATTTATATGCTCATTTCTCTCATTATCAGTTTTCTTGTTGATTACTGACATGTGCGTCTCACATCATGTATAAGAGTTTATAATGGTTCATGGAGATATGTAGTCCTTGTTCACCATTGGCCTTGTATTTCATATTGAACCTGTTCTCACATGTACTTGATTGCTCGTATCGTAGAATGAGTACTCTATAAACTGAACTGCTACATCTTGTTTGATTCTTGAAGCTAACTTGCGAGTCCACACTAGGAGCGAGGGTTAGTAGTTGTCTACACCTGCAAGTCCACACTAGGGACGAGGGTGATTCTCGAAACTAACCTACGAGTCCATACTAGGGGCGAGGGTTAGTAGTTGTTCAAACAGGCGAGTCTATACTAGGGACGAGGGTTTGGTTATCCGTTGACATCTTGACATGTGTTCTTTTTTTCGTCCAGCAGTTCACTTATGCGTAATTACTTCATATATTCGTATATCTCTATTGATTAGTTTTTTTCCTGCTTATATCCTGTTTCTTTTCATGCATTATAAGCTGTATAAAAGCATGTTTTATGTATCTTGCTAGTCCTCTGAGGATCTGATGATCTCTTCAAGTTTAGCCGAGTTTGAGCCAGGTGTAGACGAGCAGATTTGAGCCAGCATCAGACTACGCTACCATTGCAGCTGAGAGTGTCATTAGCGATTAGTAGTTTGGACTCAGTTATTTATTTTATGTTTTTATTTTATTTCGTCTATTGGTAGTGGATTTGTATCCACCGGAGATGACTTGGATTTTTGATAAATTGGGAACATTCAGTTTATATTCGCTATTATTCAGTTTTATTGATATTCATTGATCTTAGTTGTATCCTTATTATTCTATGGATGAGATATAGATTGCCATGCTGGTTATAGATTCGGTAACTCGTAAATTATAGACATCGTTCTACCGCCGACACTGCGACGTAAGCTGGACTTAGACACATACTTATACCCAAAAATCGGGTACGGGTTGTACATAGAACATAAAGGACTTTTGTACTACCTATTATGGAGCTGGCATAGATGACTCCTATGACTTGAACCCTTAGGAGGATCTGGAGCACATTGAGGAGACTACCTTAGTTCCTAGGCTAGACTGCTAGGACTTTTATCAGCCTTATTTAGATACATTTGAGTTGTATTATTCATATATTTCTGTGTGGTGTTGATAACACTTAAACCTATTTTCATTTCTGGTTGTAACTCACTTTGAGTATTTCGTATCTATCGTATCGTGCTTATTATCCATCTCTAGTTATGGTGATTGAGTATATCTTCTGGGTTGTCCTCCATTTGGAGTGTATACCCTGTACAGGTACATTTATACTGTGTTAGATATTTGAGACCTAGGACAACGTTCTACCGCCGACACTGCGACGTAGGCTGGACGTACCCACGGTCTCGTGCCCTAACACTGGGTGCGGGTTGTGACACGTTTTTAGTAGTGACCCTTACAGGTCTAGTTCTGAGTTACATCTTAATTTGTAGTGGTACTCGAACTAGAGTATCGCTACAACCTGCAGTAGGATATAGGATATAAGTTTTAAGGTACTCAATCACAGTTAGGAAAAACTCGTATCTAAACTCATGCTATCTAAATTTTTGCTGATAATTGCCTTCTTTTGAGATAACTGTCCTCCTTTGATTATATCGCTTCTTGCTCAGTATTAATTTTCTTGTTTGATTTATCTTCAGGATGGCGAATACCAGGTCGCATCGCTCCGGTCCAGCGGACACTACTGAGAGGTCTGCCACCTCTCGTCCGATTCAGCTAGACACTGGGACCGTAGCACCACTCGTCTCTGCTTATGTGGGAGCATCTGCAGTATTTGGGGGTACTTCTCCACCTGTTCGGAGGCCTATCCCGGTGATTCCGGATGTTCTTCAGCCGCTACCACCTCCGGCACCAGTTAACGCAACACAGCTTTTTGTGCTCTTTCACGAGATGATGGAGGCGCAACAATGCCAGTCCACAGACATGAGACAGGGCATCGAGAATGCCCATCAAGTGGCGATGGCAAGCAGTAGAGATAGTGGCTGCTCAGCCACAGGGAGGCCATATTCAGCAGTAGCAGCCAGGGAACATTCTGGACTTCCAGAAGATGAGGCCGAGGGACTTCAAGGGTACAGAGGGCATTCTGTACGCCGATGAATGGATAGATATTCATGCTCGCACAAATCTGGGCTGGGATACAGATAGAGGCAGCAGACAGTCAGATGCAAGATCTTGCACGGGTACTTGGTTCCACACCAATTCCAAAGTTGATGATCAGGGACAGACTTGGGAAGCCTTTAAGAAACATTTCAAGGAATTTTTCCCAGATGTAGCACTCGGCGCACTGGAGTCTCAAATTGAGAACCTGGTTCAGGGGAACCAGACTGTGGAGGAGTATGCTGGTGAGTTCTGCCGTCTGGACAGATTTGGGGAGGGATTGAGCGAGGCAACAAAGGCGAGAAGGTTCCGAAAAGGCTTGATCAAGGAGGTCAAGTCACTTTTGAAGAGAGTCCTGAAGGGTGAGTTGACCAAATAAATTTATATACAACAGCCAGAAGGATTTGTTGTCAAGAACCTTGAAGACAAAGTCTACAAGTTGGTAAAATCGTTATATGGTCTCAAACAAGCTCCCAAGATATGGCATGAGAAGTTTGATAAAGTTATAAGATCAAACGGCTATAGGGTCAGCGAGACGGACAAATGTGTACACGAAGTTCGCGGATGGAAGAGGAGTTGTCGTTTGTCTGTACATGGATGACATACTGATCCTAGGGATAAAGATCATCCAAACATAAACTAGAGTGGCATTGTCACATCCTCATTATATTGAGAAGATGCTCACACGATATGGGTATCAGGATCTTTCAGGGATCGATACGTCATGTAGGTATGACAAGAAACTGAAGCCAAATCCAAACAAAAGCGTTAGACAGCTGGAGTATTCAAGTATCATCGGGAGTTTGATGTATGCGACTATTGCCATAAGACCTGACATAGCTTTTGCCATGGGAATGCTGAGTTGGTTCATGAGCAATCCAGATATGGAGTGCTGGAAAGCTGGGAAAAGGATAATGAGATACCTCAAGAGGACTCAGAAGTATGCACTACACTACTGCGAAGAACCAACAGTAGTGGAAGTCTTCAGTAATGCAAGTTGGTGCTCAGAAGTAAAAAGTGAAAGGTCCACAGGAGGTATGTCTTCTCCATGGGTGGAGCTGCTATATCGTTGAAGTCGAAGAAGCAGACTATGCTCTCACACTCTTTTATAGAATCTGAGTTGTATGCACTAATGATTGTAGTGGATGAAATAGAATAGCTCCGGGAGCTCATGTATGATCTTTCAATAGTTGGTGCGCAGATACCGGATGTACGGATATACTGCGTCAACCAGACAACTGCATCAGTGGCATCGAATGTCCTCTTCAATGACAAAAAGAGGACTGTGCGCCTATGGCATATGGCGGTAAATGATCCTATAAAAATAGGAGTCATTGCCATGGTGGATGTTCGAAGCTGGAAGAATCTGGCAGATCCGTTCACCAAAGGTCTCAAGCGCCAGCTGGTCGAAGAAACATCATGTAAAATAGGCTTGAAGACACTCTGATATTGTGTCTTTGTAATTCTACTATAAAGTTTTATGCTATTAGTTCAAAGAAAAATCTACTAGACATCTAACTTTTAGTTTAAAGAATGATCATTGACTAGAAGAATATCAAGAACAGTAGATAATTATTTAATCCTTTGGGAATTACAGGGTTACGGACCCAGAACCACTGTTGACAGTGGATAATCCTTTGAAAATACATGATTATGGACCCAGAACCACTTTTTTCTACTGTTTGTTCTTTGTACAAAACAAAGTCATGTAAAAGGATGGCTTGGAAGCCTTAATGAGTTCTCGAACAATTGAGATGTCTGATGTGCTTTACAGGAAGCACGAATAGCACAGTACTACAAAGGAGTATAGTACTCCATGCTAAGTGGAATGACACCACATGAGGTACCTAGTGAGGGTAAAGCCTCGGCTTCGAGCCAAGTCACGGCGGCGTAGCGCCGCATATAGGCAAATGAGCCTAATGTTGTAGAATAAAGAGTGGTAGGCAGCACTAAAAAGAGGTTGGGCCTCATGTTATAGTGGTATGACACCACATGAGGTACCTAGAAAGGATAAAGCCTCAGCTTCGCGATCCATGTCACTGCGGCGTAATACTGCAAGGAAGCGAAAGGCTTCATGTTGAATAGTTTGGCACTACAAAGAGGCTCGGCCTCATACTATAGTGGTATGACACTACATGAGGCATTGCTTCAGCTTTGGGCCATGTCATAGCGGCATAGCACCGCAAGGAAATGAAATCCTTCATGACAAGACTCTTTAAAAGAACTCACCTAGAGTGTATGGATAGATATTTAGGTCGTCTCTTGAGAAAAATCTTGTAGACACCCAAGATACATACACTAAAATTAGGCTGACATAATGCCTTTAATGTACAGTTAGAAGCACAGTTGATGTCATTATATGAGTGGAAAGAATTACATTTATGGTGCAAAATTCAAGGCTTAGTCCATTCTTGTATCATGATATTATTTAACCCATGCAGAAAGATTTAAATCGTAACGACATCTATCCTAATGCATGATGAACAGTCACTGTAGGGAACGCTCAACCCATATATATACAGAGATATATGGAAGATTGTTGGTATTTTGCCTTTGAAGACTAGAAAGATAGTCCCACATTGCTAACACCAAATGGTGAGTATCTCTATATAAAACTTTGCTTGTGTTGAGATGTGCACATAAGGTGTAGTGAGGCACATAGGTGCCATATGGGGGTATTTTTCTAGTGTTTGAAGGCTAACTCTACAAAGGAAGCATTTATGCTTTTTGTCTTGCTCATGGAGCTAAGTCGCGAAGGGGATTAGCGACTCAGACTCGGAGTCGGGCTCAAGGGCACAAAGTATGCACTTAGCACGTCAACATCGGCGAATGGCGCTTTGTGCGCTGTTGTTGCGCTCATACGCTCGTCTTATGTGCGAGTCGCATGAACTAGGCACACGGGCGAGGCGCATGTGCAGGCGCGGGCTTGGTGCGGCTCTGTATTGTCGTATGTGCTTACGTTTGCTGTGGCTCAGGTGCACGCATGGTTGTGCATCCGTGCGCCTGTGCTGTTGTTAGGCGCTGATTGGAAGATTCAGGCGGTTATGGAAAGATTGAGTCAATATTACACATCCATTTTTTTATGGAATATAAATTTGATTCAATTAAATCTATCCATGATTCATTCCTATCTTTTCGTAGTCAGTGTACGACCAAGATTAGAGTTAGGATTTCTGCCCAATTCTATAAATACTCTCTTCGTGTCTTCTTTGACAACTTACTCATAAATTAATAGATGAAGAGAGTTGAGAGGTAGTTGCCATTGGAGTCCAAGGAGTCCTGTGAGTTCAGTCAGAAGGTGACAAGCGAACGTTCCAGAAGTTCCTTCGTTCGAACTTGCTGGTTCCTGAGAGCAGATTGAAGTAGGGAGAATATTGGTTTGAGTAACGGTGATCTTCATCACCCCAGCAGAGTTGCAATTTCATTTTCCTCCGTCTTCTTCATAAAGACTACAGGATCTTTAGAGAAGCAAAGTATTTTGCTCTGAATTCTCTAAAGTTTCTCATATACAGAGTGTGTGAGCAAATTCGTTTACAGAATCACTCTGTCCACTTACGTTCTTTCATCTAAGATCTGTTTCGGAAATAACATGTCCTCTTATTGCCCATCTTCACTCGTCCAAAATTGTTGCTCTGGTACGTTGTGAAGAGCCTCCTTTGTGGAGTAGCATGATATAAGGTGCTCCCGTGTCCAAAGCCAATTATAGTCATGACACGTGATACATAAGCTTAATGCCTCAGTCGCTATGATGATGAGTTTTCTATTGGCAACAACCATCAAATTCTCTTGATTTTCTTCTTTGGTCTTTGTTTTCTCATCATTAAACATTTTGCAATCCCTCTCATAATGTCTTTCTCGTCGTAGTAATTAGAAACGGAAGGGGAAAAAACTACAAATGTAAAAAAAAGGATTAGATTGGTTATGGTTTATCTAAGAAAATGACGGTACATATGTCTGTGGGTGTTTTTTTTTTCTCTATTCATTATATTCTCTACTATATAATGAGGCTTCAAAACTGCTCAAATTCTTCCTCTTTTCATTACATAGCAAGTTTCGTTGCTATACAATAGTGAGTCCTTAAACAACTCAAGTGAAGAAGTTGGAAGATCAAAATTTCATGGAATTTCTCGCACAACTCGAGTGAATATCCATAATTCGAGTATCTACATCTCCACAACTAGCATTTGTGAAAGAGAAATTATTGAGTGAGCCAGACTCATCGTACATCTTGATTCTCTTCCACTTGATAGCATGAAAATGAATGAATGGATGCATACAGTGACAGCGTCTCCTCCTCATCTTCATCATCCTCCCGGTAAGCCATATCAATCACAGCAGTCCTTCCTCCGCAGCATTCGGACAACCGGACTCGAGAATCATATCCGGGGCTGCGACTCCCACGCTCCATCTGCTGCATTTATGACCCTGTCAAAGAATCTGTCCTCGCTCGCTCCCTGTCCCGGGGGTACGTGCAGTAGAGGAACGAGTAGATGGTGCAGCACAGCAGCATCGGTACCGTCGTCACAGTGAAGACCGTCTTGGCGAGGGAGGCGGCGTTCTAGCGGTCCTTCGCGGTCCTGTTGATGGCAGCTCCACTCGAGTCCGGTGGAACAGGTTTATAGCCAAAAACATGCTCGGCCAACATTCCGACGATCGCGGGAGCAAAGGATGCTAGTATGCTCTCCAATGAACTGTCCAGAGCGTAGATGCTTGTTCTTGATCTCTCGAAAACTATTTATACAAATATAGGACTTCATGCACAATGCAGAGCAAGATGAGATTCATAAATTAAAAAAACTAAAGAAAAAAAGGTTAGATGAGAAAGCAGCTCTCGATATTCGATATTCAAGTGCTAATATATTGTAGCATTGAATTTTAGAGTGTCATTTTAAGTTTTAATATATTGTAGCATTGAATTTTACCATTATTTGCCCATATTAATAACAGGGGATAGTATCCGAGCTATAAATGAGCTGTTTACCATGTCATGTTCTGGAACAGTGTCGTATATGTATCATGTCAATACCCGTATTCGTGGTTGTACTCTTGCAATATAGTATAGTTTGCAGTATCGGCTGATACCGATCTGAACGGCCGATACCGATACGTTTTGACATGTTCCGTTCCGATACCGACCGGGATACTAACCGATACTACCATAATTCGGCAGAGAAAATTGAACGAAAAAGACCAATCAAGGAGGTAGTTAAATCATAGTAAGGTTGTAAAAGCATGTAAAAGAAGAAAACTTATCTATCGTAGCAGGACCAGCCCTGAGCATGTTCTTCTGGAGCGGCCGAACGTGGCCCTCTATTATAGAGGTACCTTAATTTTGGAAATTTCTTGTTATAATATTTTTATAAGATATGTCAAATATGAGATTGTAGTGATGTAGCTCAAGTGATAAAATATTTGTTTTGCACGTGGGAGGCACAAGGTTCAATCTCTTACATCTTTTTTTATTAATATATTTTTACTTTTTTTGAAAATAGCTTTTATATCCAAAAACCACTAGCTTCTGTTAGGAATTTATTGTTCCCTGTCGATTCATGAGATGAAGAACATAAATTAAATGCGGAAGCGTACCTGAATCCATTGCTAGACTTGATGAATCTTGAAGCGGTCGTCCTTTAATGGGGTTCGATCTTCCAACTTGCTACGACCCTTAATGACAAAGAAGAATCAGAATCTTTTGTCCCTCTCTTTCTGTTGATGGGGATGCAAAAGAGAAAAAGAGAAAACATCTCTTTTGGTGGCCGTATAAGTTGGGGACCATAACCCTCATGAATACATATATTTATATGTTTTAACATTTCTAATTTAGCCCCTCATCAAATTAGAATTCTCTCCGGTATCTACACATTAATTCCATGACAATTATACCCTTAAGCCAATTCCAAATAGACCACTTTAATTTGGCTTAATTATTTAGATAGCCTAAACACAATTAATTTTACATGTGTTGCCCCTTAATTATTGAATAATTCCAATAATCTTCCACTGGGCCACATATGTAACCTTATAATTATGTTAACCTTAGTGAGCTCATAAATTACTATCTTAATCCTTAGGGTATATCCGGACAATCTCGTCCATTAACCATATCAACATAGGATCAAAGCGGCCTTCGTCACATATAGCGTAACTAAACCATCAATGGTCACATATACCAATATAGCTAAACGACATAGATCAATCATGGATGCGTAGCATGAAAATTACACGCAATGTGATCAATACATGTCTATTTCCAACTGGTCCTCCTTAACTTTAATAAGATCAATACTTTAATATATTGAAAACAGAATGAACTAAATTTCCATATATCTGATCAGATAAATATCCAAAATACTTTAATACATAAATGTGTCCAAAACCAAATAGCATCCAAATACATAAAATACAAACTTCTACTATATTACCATATACTTGATTGAGATAACACTCATATGAGCAGTACGCTCATGAAAGACCCTGGGTGATAATGTTTTTATGAGCGGATCCGCTAAAATGGAGTTTGTCATAATGTGCTATATGGACACTTTAACCATTCTGAATTCTTTCCTTCATAACTAGAAACTTTATGTCAATATCCTTGACTTATACAAGTTTTTGTTATTATTGGAATACATTACTGCTGATTTATTGTCATACCATAATTTAAGTGGTCTTTCAACACCGTACTGTAGGTGCAGTCTTGTGACAAAATTTTGCAACCATATTTCCTGAATAGATGTCCCACAATATGTTATAAACCTTGCTGCCATAGTGGAACAAATTATGAGTGCATGTTTGACACTCATCCAAAATATATCTCCATTAGTCAGCATAACCTGATGTGGATTTTCTACTGTGTTGGCATCCAACAAAATCGGAGTCGGAATACCTTATGATCTCTAGAATTATCCGATCTCCTACAAAGAGCATATAATTTCTTGTTCTCTATTAATTACTTAAGTAGTTTGGCTGCTACCCAATCATCCATCCATATTTGCTTAAATATCTGTCTAACATCCTAATATGTACGCAATATTCCGACGCATACATACTTGAGCATACAATAGACTCCCTACAATTGATCTTGAAGAAAAAATCTATTGTATTTTCTTAATTTCAAGGCTATTCTTAGGGCACTGATTGAGACTAAACTTGTCTCCTTTAACGACTGGGGTGTCACCTGGTTTGTATTCCTGTATGCCAAATCTTTTAAGCACTTTATCGATATAGCTCTTTTGTGATAATCCAAGAATACCTCGAGAACGATCTCGGTGTATTTGAATTCCTAATACAAAAGAGGCGTCACCAAGATCTTTCATCTCAAAGTTATTTGATAGAAATTTCTTAGTGTCATGCAATACGCATATATCATTTGTGGCAAGCAGTATGTCATCAACAAAAAATAATTTTACTCCCACTGAATTTGTGATACACACAATCTTCAACAACGTTAACCTCAAAACCAAACGAGGTAACAACTTGGTAAAATTTATAGTACCACTGACGAGAAGCTTGCTTGAGTCCATAAATGGATTTTGTCAATTTGCAAACCATATTATTTGGATCTTTCGACACAAATTTTTTGGCTACACCATATAAATAGTTTCGTCAATATTACCATTGAGAAACGTCGTTTTGACATCCATTTGATGTAACTCAAGATCAAAATGTGCAACATGTGCTATGATTGTTTTAAAGGAGTTTTTCAAAGATACCGAAGAGAAAAACTCTAAAATCAATCCCAAAATTGTGAGTAAAGTCACTAGTTACAAGACATGCTTTATACCTCTCCACATGACCCTTCGAATCCTTCTTGGATCAAAATATCCATTTGCAACCAATAGATTTCATACCTTTTGATAATGGGACAAGTTCTTAAACTTTATTGTCTTGCATGAACTTATACTCCTTATTTATTGTTTCAATCCACTTTAAGAACTGAAACTTTCCATGGCCTGACGGCAGTTGATTAGATCATCTTCCAGTATCCACAGTCTTCCTCACGTTCCTAGAGAAATATGATAATATTATCCGAAATTATATTTCTCCTTTCTCTAGTGGACCATCTTAATATTACCAGTTCTTGAGGTTGTTGAGTTTGTTCCTTAGGAATAATTACCTTATCTTGAATGTGGTACCGCTACGTTGTCGTTGTTAAGGTATCTCAACAACGACTTATAGAGGTAATTCGACATTGTCTTATTGAGACTCTGAATTCACTTCTTGATCATGACAGGTATAGAATCCTGCACATCGTCAAAAGTGATAGTAGGAATCGTAATTGATTCCTTCTCAAAGACAATGATCCTGACTTTATTTCTCCTCCAAACTCAACATCCTCAAAAAATATTACACTTCTCGTCTCAAAAAAAATTCTTAGTGTGGGATTGTATAATTATCAACCCCTTGATCTGTAGCATAACCAATAAAGTAGCTGCTTATAATTTAACTTTGGTCTGTCTTTCCATTACACATTCAATATAAACATTAAAGTCTATAAAGTCAATGGAATCCAAATCTCATCAGACACAAATCGTTCAACTCTATTTCTAGAGAAGTGACCTAATGCTTATGTCATAATGAGGCTAAAAATATATTATTAATTTTGCGTTTAGTACCACATGACTTCATTTGCAAGGTTTCATTATAAGATGCAGTAATTTTAACTGAATATAGGTTATCGTAAACCTTAAGGGAACCGTTACCAATAATATTTAAATTTAAAGATAGACTAAACTTATTGTTTTCAAATGAACAATGATAACCAGATTTGTCCATTAAGAAAACTGAAACTGAATTTCGTCTAAAAGACGGTACGATAAAAGTGTCTATCAAATCCAAATAATAATCGGTTCCTAAAAATAACCTAAAATGTCCTATTGCTTTCACTTCTACCGAATTGCCGTCACCCACATAGATGTATCTTTCACCATCAATTGACTTTCGATAACTCAGGCAACCTTGTCTAGAATATTAATGTGGGTAGTCCCACCAGAATCTAACTACCGTGAGTTTCTTGGTACTAAATCTAAATTAACCTCAGAACAGATCAAATTTAAAAATGTACTTTTCTTTATACGTCATGCGTGTTACTTTGTACATTGTTTTCTTATGTGTCCTGTCTTATCACAAAAAAACAACCCTTAGTTTTATATTGTTGTTTCTTTTGATCTGGACCCTTAGCAGCTACTGTATTCATTTTTTTTTGCCCTTAAAGTTTATCCATTAAACATAAAAATTAAAATCTTATTGGAAGATATTTTAACAACATTAACTATAAAGAGAACAAAGCAACAAAAAAATAAACATGCTCTAACAAATAACCAAAGCGTAAAATATAGTCAAACAAATTCAAATAATGGTGAACCCCATCTCAAGATACCTAGTACATCATTAATATCAAGTCTTTGGACAGTGATATTAACTGCAAGTGGTATTCTTGGGTGTAATGATCAAACGTTGACAATAAGTCATGTCAAATAATAAGCCTATCTTTGGATCGGGTTATTATTCACATGTAAATCATATAATTGTCACACATTTATCACTACAAGTATGTGTACAATTCGGCCAAGTATTAACCTTCCTTTGGGCCAGCTAATACTCGTATGAATTTACACACACAAACATCTAACATCCCTCATAGACTATATACGCAAAAGAGGTCACTTTGGCGACATCTTGTTTCAATGGGTCTATTTAGAATATTAGACAACTATTGCTAGTCACGAAAGGCACCAAATTTTTTTTGAATGTTGACTAAATTTTACAAAACCGAATCATGTCCAAAACTTTATGTACATGCATAATTAAAATATTACAACTTAAATAAGATAATCATAAGCATGTGAATCTCTTTACATGATTCAAACAAATATTCTTAATTTGACTAAACTGAGCATTGTCAACATAATAAAATTTACGTAATATTTTACTGAAGATATGGACCAATAGATTGCTTCAAATAACCCATAAAGATTATATTAAAATAATCTGCTGAAGATATGTACGTCAATAGATTACATCAAATATATGACTTAGAACATAAATTTATTGGAAACTAAATTTATGCCAAACATAAAATTGTCTATATTTGATTCCAATTTGTCCTCCAATGATCAACTTAGATTGGAAAAATACTCCAAATTGAGTAACACCAAATATCTATCAGCATGAGTAATTGGAATCTAACCGATATTCCATATTATCACATGTCCAGCAATAAGCATATTCATGCATATTTAATATAATGGAGAATTTCTACGGTCATTATCACATGCGTCCATATCTAATATTTAAGCATGAACTGAGAGATCATTACTTTGCATAAATTATGAATTCTATTAAGATTTTTTTAATATGGCGATCAAATCAACGAAGGATTGACAGCAAATCAATGTACTTATAAGCAATGGAGAACCATGTATGCAAAAAATAAAATAAATAAATTATGATGTACAAACATGTTGGAACAGTTGTTTATGTACGAAAACAACTCAGATGTAGAAGACAAGATTCTAATAGTTGTTCTCTTTATTTAGCCATCTAGTACAACACAAAGAAAATATAAAAATTATATTTTACCATAAATTATAACCCACCATGTACAGTACTGCCAACAATTTTTGATCAAACAACACAAACATAAGTGCCATCCTAGTCCATTAATTATGGATGTATCGTTTGGATACATGTCCAGCATGATCTGGCCGGAACAAATATCTGATTTTTTTTGTGCATCACAGGATCAAGAAATTAGTTATTGAGAAACTGTAGATCTAATATTCGTGTATCATAAATTGTTTTATGAACCATTGGAACCCTAAATTAAAATTAGAATGAAGGATCTATGATTTCTGAACAATAACAAAAAATTGATTATGAAACTTCAACCTCATAAATCAAACAGGAAGGCTCTGATACCACTTGTTAGGAATTTATTGTTTTCTGTCGATTCATGAGATGAAGAACATAAATTAAATTGCGGAAGCGTACCTGAATCCATTGCTAGACTTGATGGATCTTCAAGCGGTCGTCCTTTAATGGGGTTCGATCTTCCAACTTGTTACGACTCTTAATGACAAAGAAGAATCCAAATCCTTTGTCCCTCTCTTTCTGTTGATGGAAGAGAAAACTTCTCTTTTGGTGGACGTATAAGTTGGGGACCATAACCCTAATGAATACATATATTTATATGTTTTGACATTTCTAATTTGGCCCCTCATCAAATTAGAATTATCTCCGGTATCTACACATTAATTCCATGACAATTATACCCTTAAGCCAATTCCAAATAGACCACTTTAATTTGGCTTAATTATTTAGATAGCCTAAACACAATTAATTTTACATGTGTGGCCCCTTAATTATTGAATAATTCCAACAGATTCTACTAGAAAAGAATATATACATTTCAAGAAATAATTTGATATATTATTGAACAAAATTTTAATTAGTAATAAACAACAAGTTTTGGGGGATAGATGTGGTATTAATTTTTTCCAATGTGTATTATTTGAATTTGTTTTGTTAAAAAAACTTTTACATGCCAAAAACCTATAGGCGGAAAGTAATTATAAGGTAGGAAGTTGAGAAAAATAACTTAATATTTTTTGAACATAATCATAACAAGTAACATACGTGTAAGCCCCCTGAATTTAGGGCTTATTTTTTTTAATTTGTAAATCAATTATTTGCAATAAATATTGTTATTTGGTTATTATTTGATTTAATGCTCTCTACCATGACTTTGACTTCTGGAGCATCAGGGATGCCAGTCTCTGGAAACTTTCTTCTTGAAGTTTGTAGTAGACGAGATTATCTTCATGTTGATATATCGTGTTCCCACTCGAACTTGTTCCCTTGTGCTCCATTTGCTTCGCACAACTTTCGGGTCAATTTAGACCAATTTATCGTCTGCCGTAATTCGTGACTTAATTTTCAATTTAATTTCGGGATCCGACATCGGTCCAATCCAATCGACCCAATATATGGCCCTGGCCTATTTTGAGTCTACTATGCACGTGCCACATGCGTGCCACCGATTTGATCTCCCTTGTGCTCCCATTTCATCCATAATTTAATTTAATTTAAAATTATTATTTTAATTAAATCTTGGCCCCAAGCCTGACCAACTTGACCCAACACCCAACCCAAATTGGTGTGACCCTACCATGTCTACCTAAACACCCCACTGATATTTTTCTTTTTTTTTCTCTACTCAAAATATCTCTCTTTATGTATAAATATCTCTATTTCTCTCACTTATATATATATATATATATATATATATATATATATATATATATATATATATATATATATATATATATATATATATATATATATATATATATAATATCTCTATTTCTCTCTCTTTTATATATGTATATGTATATATACATATACATATATAAAAGAGAGAGAAATAGAGAGAAATAGAGATATTATATATATATATATATATATATATATATATATATATATATATATATATATATATATATATATATATATATATTATAAAAGAAAATAAAAAAATATATATATATAAATATATATATATATATATATATATATATATATATATAATATAATATAAATCTCTTTCTCTCTCTTCTCTACACACACATACACCCTCTCACCAATCACTATCACACACAAGCCCCCCTAGCAGCCGACCACTACCCCTCTCTCTCTCTACTTTCTCTCTCTCTCTCTCTCATTAATATCTTCCATTCTCTCTCTTCTATATTTAATATCTACACACACACACACATATATTATACATACATCCCTTTCTCTCTTCACATCATCAGCACTTCCTCCCCTTTTACATACACGAGCACCAGCACACCCATCTCCTTCTACTGTATCATTATTTTCTCCTCCCCCTTCTTCTTTATTTTCTTCTTCTTCATTTTATCACAACCACCACCTCCATTCTCCTCCTCCTTCACCACTCTCATCATCATCATCGAGCTCACCACTACAACCACCATACATCTCCTCCACAACCACCAGCCCCTTGGCCGAGCCTCCATGGCCAAGCTTTCCGAGCTCCACCCTGCTCCATTCTTTATCATCATCTCCCATTACCATCACCATCTAAAGCCACCGTCGTCGGCAAGCCCTCGCCATGCCCACGGCCGGTCCACCGCCGCCGTGCCCCCTGGCTGCATCGCCGTGCCAGGCCGGCGATCCCCCCACGCGGCCAGCTGCACAGCAGCAAGAAACAGCAGCTGCAGCGGTAGCATAGGCCCAGTGTCGCGCGCAATGCCACCACCATCGGCGCCGCCGCGATCGCCGTCGCCACCGGCGAGCCTCCCCACTCGGCCGGGCGCACCCCTAGACAGGCCCCCATGGCCAACTCCATCTTCCGGGATGAGCCGCCTAGGCGTTTCATGCGTTTGGCACGGGTTCCCGTCGGCGCGAGCTCGGAATAGATCCCAAAATGGCGTTCCGTCGCAGCGACTTTGCACGCATTTTTTAAGAAATTCGACCGTTGGATCGGCAATTTCTTCACTCCATCACAATCTCGGTATATCCATCTTCTCTCCCCTCAATTTTCGTCCGTTAAATTTATCGTTTGATACATCAAAACCGTCCACCAAGTTGACCGTTTAAATTGAGTTATTTTTTGGACAGTTTTGCGGAGCCAACATCATTGGTTCGTATCTCCTCCATCGCAGCTCCGTCTGGTGTGCCACTGGTTCCTATGCGAAGCTGGTATAACCCTCTTCCTATCCCTCCAGTTTCGTTTAATTGTGAGCACGTTTGATTGGTTGAATTTGACGTCAAAGTTGGCCGTCCGAATTCGTAATTTCTAAGTTGTAAAATTCCATTTTTGAACTCGGGACTCCGAATTCAATTTCTGACATGACCAGTAGACTCGTGGCATCGTTCTGGCATGTTTTCATATAAAGTTTGTTAGATTTGGAGGACGTGGGCCCTGGCACGCATTTCGGTGCAAAGCGGGCCCCATAGTCCGGGTCAACGTGACTTTTTGACGTCGGCTCATCGGAATCTAATTCTGGATATACCGTTGAGTTCATATCATTATTCTGGAATCGTTGACATATAATTTGCTAGGTTTTAGTGGACATTAGTTCCGACACGCATTTCGGTGCAAGTCGGATACCAATATCCGGGTCAACGGGTCATTTTGAGATCGGCTCATCGAAAGCCAATTCTGGATATACCATTGAGTTTTATCGTCATTCTGGACTCGTTGACATATAATTTGCTGAGTTTTGAGGACATTGGCTCCGACATGCTTTTCCGTGCAAATCGGATTCCAATATCCGGGTCAACGGACCAATTAGAGATCGGATCAACGGCATCCAATACTGGATATACAGTTGGGTTCGTATCTTCATTCTGGATTCATGGACATATAATTTGTTAGGTTTAGTGGACTAGTATTCTTGCACATTTTTCGATGCAAAGCGGGTCCGACACGGACACCGTTTTGACTCGAAATTACCTTTTTGCCCCTGTGTCCAAATTGGACTTATAGACAGGCTATCCTAGCTAATTTGACCATTCTGGACACGTTGGTAATGGTTGTTTCACCATCCGACAACATCTGTAGGTTTTTACCCTATTATTATAATCTTTCTCTTTTGTTTGTATTTTGAGATCCATCGATCTCAGTGATTTCCCAACCACTGAAATTGAATGTGTTGACCCTGTAGATGTTTATAGAGACTAGATTTTACCCTGTTGACCTTGGTTGACTACTTTGACTGAACGTCGAAGTAGAGTCAACATTGACCTAGGTTAGACTAGTTTTGACCTTGGTTGACCACAGTAGACTATTTTGACCAAAATGCAACCGGAAGTCAACCGTAGCCTAAAATTGACTAAAACTGGACCGAAGTTGACCAGTTGACCCAAAGTCAACTGTTAGTCAAGTTTGACATAGAGTTGACCTAGGGTTGACCAGAGTTGACCAGTTGACCAAAAGTCAACTATAAGTCAACCCTTGACTTTGATTGACCTAGTTTGACTTGCTTTGACTTGCCTTGACCTAGTTTGACTTAGTATGACTTGATTTTACTTCCAAACCCTTATATTGATACAGTATTCCGCCTATAGGTCCTCGAGGCACTGTTCTAGAACTCAGTTGACATATTCCACCAGATCGCAGGCGAGTACATTCTCTGATAATATTTCTGTTTTATGATATCGTCTACGTTTTTTTGTATTTAGTGTAGATATTCTTGTTCTCTTGATACATTGTTCTCACAGATTGGTATCTCTCTGGATCCCGTCATGAGATATTATTCTTTGCTTTCCTTGGTATATCTTGTACAAGTCTTTCTTGTTCCTTGTGCATTGTATAGACACAATTCCTGCGAAGGCTAGCTACCCTCTCGGAGAATCGTGCGTCATGATGTGTCAAGGTTGGATCCACTATACTAGTCGGGGGACAGGGAGTATTAGTGTAGATGTGTGGTCATAATCCACCTTATTATTCTTGTAGATCTTGTGAGTGTTAATCATACACTCCACGTATGATTAACCAGGCCAGTAGTGTGAGACTCGTCTCACAGTATCGGTATTTATATACGGATACATATTTTGTAGTGTATTTCGTATTTTCTTGATTTTCGTAATGCTTAAAATTTTTCCTAACTTATAGATTTTCTTCTTGGCCGGCATACCGCCAGTATACCGGAGTATACCGACGGCATACAGTCCAGACAGATTTTTTACATTTTAGATATTTTCGATTTCAGATATTTTCATGAATAATGTTTCGGATATTTTCGTGAATAGTGTTTCTGATATTTTGATAAATAGTATTTTGGATATTTTGATGAATAGTATTTAGATATTTTCATGAATAGTGTAGATGCACCCTTTTACCCATTGGATATTTGGTTTTGTTTTGATGGTTAGGATTGACTTAGATTTTGTCATGGATCACCATCCGACGGCTAAGATTAATTTCCCCCTTCTATATATACCATTTCACTTTCTCTCTCCTCTCTCTTTTCATTCTTTTCACTCTCTCTTCATTTCTTCTTTCCTTCTCTCCCCCTTGGAGCTTGCCAAGAGCTTGGCCTTGAGGCCTTGGGTGTGGTGTCTAACCCCCCCAGGAGGAGAAGTAGAAGATTAGGCTTGGAGCTTAACCTAGGCAAGTACATCTTGCCAAATCCATGAACCATATTATTTTGTTGTCATTTTTGTTTCCCTTGGTATTAAATGCTTAGAATTTTTCTAAACTCATTTTGTAAAATATGTTTTCCTTATGATTCTCGTATATATGCATGTTTCCAAAATTTGTTTAAGCAAGGTTTGGATTTTCTGTTAAAACCCAATATGGACTTAGTAGAAAACTTGGTATCAAGAGTGATACTAGTGTTACCGTCATGTATCTTGATCACATATACATATATGAGGCCCTCACCTAGTTTGTATATCATGGATTTTGAGTTTGGTGGCAATCGGAACCCGTTTCGGTGTCCCGAGAACCTCTGTTTGGGAGTATTTTGAGGTATTGATCTATCAAATATTTTGATTTGTGAAAACTAATACTTCCATATTGTAGGAAATTCAATTCTATGCAATTTTAACTTTTGAAAATCCGAATTTCGATTTAAAACGAAGTTTTTATGGCCGAAACAAGTTTTGAGTTCAAAAATCAACTTTCTGTGACGGTTCGGAAAATCCGTCGGAAATCCGCGGAAATCCGTCGGAAAATCCGAACTTGCACCACAAAACTTGCTGTTTCAATCCGTAAAATCCGTCGGAAATCCGCAATAATCTGCCGGATAATCCGGTTAGGCTATTTTTGTCTGTTTTTGCCCGTTTCTGCTCGTTTTTGTCCGTTTTTGATATTTTCTTCGATTGTAATAATTTCTTAACATGATTAGATGATCTTGCATAGTTAGAAAATGATTGTACACCCTATATACACTTGATACTAGCGCATGTTCAATCATTTTGCTACGAAATGTACTTAGCTTTAATTATTCTTTTCCACATGCCATGATATATTTTTTTTGATAGATTCTTTCTTACAAGCTATGATAATTGTTGCCATGTCTTTCTTGCTTACTAGATAGTGGCCCGTCGTGGCGCACTCACGATACATGTCCTTCCTTGCTTACATGATAGTGGCCTGTCATGGCGCACTCTTAATTCTAGTACATGTCTAGCTTCTTGATAGTGGCTCGTCGTAGCGCACTTTTGCCTTGATATTGTCATGTCTTGTTGTGGCTTGTTGTGGTGCACAATCTTGTTTGTCTTGTCCAGTCTTGCATGTCTCATGTCTAGGATGGATTCTGCAGAATGCCACACCCGGAATCCAACAAGAAAATGTTAAGGACTAAACAACTAGCTTGAATACTTAGATTATTGAGAATTTCCCAGTTACCTGTTGCCCCTTTGATCTTGGCCCTATAAATTTATATATATACTTGGGATTTGGAGCTATCTGTCATGATGAGCACTCTTCCAGCACACCGTCAAGTGGGGCACCTCTTTAGGACACATGTATCTTACTGCAGTGTGTCTGCTATACTTCTTTTCTTTTTGCTTGGATCACTCAGGTAGTAGCAGGCAGGTGCTGGACTTGGAATTCTCAGACTTGCATTTGTTAGTAATTAGGATTGTGACAACCCTAGTTAGCTAAAGTATCAAGCCGTAATCATTGCTTGGCCGTGATTGATGGATGGAGTCTATTCTTGTCAAGTCTAGTCTTGCTCCAGTTTATATTATTGTAGTACTTAGCTTTCTGTCATTCCTTACATGCTATTCTTCCTACTACATGCTCGGCTTCACCACATGATCACATGTCCCGTCTACTTAACATGCTCACATGTCCCGTCTACTTAACATGCTCACATGTCCCATCTACTTAACATGCTCACATGTCTAGTTTATCTTTCATGTTCACGTGCTTCCTTTTTCTTACATGTACACAGTTTACATTACGTCACATGTCCTTTACTTTATGCTACATGTTGCTTTACTTATTGTCCTTCTATTCTCGGGATAAGTGTATTGGTAGTGCACGAGTCTCGATTAGTACTTACTCATCTCTCTCTCTATCCATTGCTATGAATTGCATGCTGGTTTTAGTTCATAGTTTGGCTTCCTTTGTGGTACTTGCTATTGGGGGTCTGACCCTACTGGTTTTGCATTGACCAGATCTGATAGAGAAGCCCGGAGGATCTTTCGTACCTTCCACTCGTTGGTGATTACCCAGAGCACCAGAGTACCTTAGTGGGTTTTCTATTTCATTCTCCCACTAGTTATGTACATTATTCTTTTGTGGCGTTTAGCCTCCGAGCACGTGTTTAGCTCGTGTTTTGGACTTGACATTTAGCCTACGGGCCAGAACATGATTTGCGTATTCTAGACTATAGCTAGAGCTTATCATGTATGACTATTACTCTTGCTAGTCTTCATTCTGTATTACTAGCTTCATGATCATTGATATATTATAGTTTGGGACGCTTTACTATTTTATATTCCAGTTGATCTTACTTATTGTACATTGTTTACTGCATGTGATTGAGATACCTAGGATTGCTTGACCTAGGATCGACTGTTGGCTTGTAGTAGTAACCCCCATCTATACAGCTTATACATTATTTCGGAGTACTGGAGTACTTTGGTATACGTAGCTGGCCTGGTCCGTCCCTACTTGCCAGTATTCTGGTTCTGGGGCGTGACAAGTAGACCTTGTGCAGACCCAAGCCGGCCACATGTTGAAACTAGTACTCACACACCGAGATAGATGATTCTTTATTCTTGTACATGCCATGATCAGTTTTACTTGCCTTGTTCTAGCTCTAGATTTATAGCTTACCTTGCCATGATATTCACATGTACATTTCATGATTTCTTGTATATTCTCTCTATTTACTGCTATATTTTCAATATCGTCTAATTAGAACTGTTATTTGAGATTTGTGCTCGTTCCATCCTAACTGGATATGTTGACAAAATTTTAGGAGTAGTTGTGCCCTCAGTATTGGACATCATGATGTTGCTAGCTGAGGTGGATCTCACTATTCTTCTATGTGAGTTGCCTGGTAGTTATCCTTAGTTAGTCTTGTTGTTCCTTCTTTATTTTCCTGTCTTACGATCCTTGTAGATTCTAGTTGTTCTAGTGATATTGTTATTATTTCTTGTCTTATCTTCCTTAGTTTTCGTGATGTGACATGAGTATATTTCTAGTTATGGATCTTTAGATGTTATAGTTAGTTTAGGGTACTTGACAGCGCTCTACTGCCGACACTGCGACGTAGGCTGGGCGTAGCCCACGTATTCGTACCCATATATCCGGGTGCGGGTCATAACACGTTTTTGTGGTAGCCCATGCAGGTCGGTCTTTGCTATTAATGCGAAGTCGTTGTAGTACTTGAGCTTATCTGTACTACTACGAGCTTGTCCTAGGATTAAGGTTGAGTCATGGAATATTTTAGGATTTTGGTACTCAGTCACGTATTAGGAACTCTTGGTAGTTTCCAGATATGACCCCTGGGAATCTTATTCGAAGGCTTTTCAAATCTTTTCCTACTTGTTTCTATTCGTCTTGATTTTTAAAATATTTGTTCGTATCAAACCTTATTCTTTCTTGGAATGAGTTGTGGATCCCAGAGGGAAGGTATAAGTTGAACTTATATATCTTCTAGGTTGAGGAGAGAATATGATTTGCCAATCTTATTTCAAGGTTGAGATTGTTTAGATTATATTCCAGAACTTTCAATCTTGACCTAGATAATACCTTTGGGACTTCTCCAGAGAACTTTTCCTAAACCCTGCCTCGGAATCTGTTTTCGCTACTTCCCAATTACTTATCCCCGATTCGTCGTTGAATTTTGAATCTTGATGTTCGTTCGTTGTTGACTTTGACTTTGTATCTAAAATCAGTTTTTATAAATTGAGTTAAGATATTCTGATAAACATATTCGATGAGAACGATAAATTTCTACTTTATTTATGGAGTTTAGAATTTATCGCAGTCATACTAGCTAGCACGACAAGGACATAGAGCCTGATTTTAGATATGCTTATCCTAGTTATGGAATTTGGATTTTCTTGCAGCCATACCGGTTGGCGTGGTAAGAATTCCAGATGACATGATTTTAGGGTGTATACATAAGTTATGGACTCCATCGTTTATTACAGCTATGCTTATTGGCGTGGTGAAAATTCTGGCAACATAATTTCAGGAAGACGTGTATGGTTATCAGACTGTATCTTAAATCGGATCACTTCGTTATGACCGGATGGGCAAGAACAAATTCTTATCATCATTCTTCTCCGTCTTGGTTAACTCTGTCTATCTACAGCCTAGCTAGGATTTTTTCGACCGGATTATTTTATGTTCCATCTTTCATATAATTTGACTAAACTCTTCTTCGCTAGCCTCTTGGGAAATTCTTCTTGTCCTTCCCGGTAATTGTTGAAAGTGCCTCATGAGTTGATTCAAGAAAAGTTCGAAAAGTAATTTATCCTTGTATTACGGAATCGGGAGTTTGCATCCAGAGAAATACTGGCGAGACTGTAGGAACGATATAGTAAAGCATAATACTCTAGAGGGGGGGTGAATAGAGTTGGCAGCGGAATAATGCTAAATAAAAAATGTTAGCAACACAATCACAGTATATAATCACAGTTAAATAATGTAAAGACAGAGTTCAGAAAGCAAACGCAAAGACAGCGATGTATACTGGTATCCCTCTGTTGAGGACTAATCCGGTCGGTAGAACTCTTGCTACCAGTTGAATCCACTATAGGAAAAACCGCAAGTTTTTTTACGAAGTCCTTGCAACTTCTACAACGCGAGCTTTGATACGAAGAACTCGTCCAACTTCAAATGTGAAGAGGTATTCTTCAATCAAGCCTTCTGATTACAATCTCTCAGAAACTTCTAGACCGTACCGCACTGGCAAATCGACTAGAGGATTGTAACTGGCTTGGGATCTGAAAATGAAAGCTCTAGAAAACTCTTTGGAAGGCAGAAAGCTTTTTAGATAGAGAGGAGATTGAAAGTGAATGAGTGAATTGAAATGATCGAAATCTATCTCTATTTATAGGAATTCCAAAGGGAGAACTCTGTCAGAATTCGGGCAGAATTCGGGCAGAACTCGATGAGCAAATCTCGGTCAAATCCGCAACTGCAGGAGGACCAAGTTCCAGAGAATTCAAAAAATCAAACGGCCACCAACCGAACTCTGGCCGAACTCTGGCCGAACTCTGGCCGAGTTCTGTCAGGGTTAGGTTAGGGTTTTTTAAAAAAGATTTTTGGTGATTTTTGAAAACCTTTTTGAAAACCTTTTTGTAAACATTTTGATAGGTCATTTTAAAAACATTTTGAACTATTTGGGAGTAGCCTATTTGCCAGTACGACTCGGTGTACAACGTATTCCTAGACTCAAATAAAATAAAAAATTACATTGCATAGGAAGTACAGACTCAAGTAGGCAAACAGATCTTCAGTCTTGAACGGAGTGAATATCCAATCTTGCTTATGTCCAAGAAGCTGAGATGTCCCAACAAGCTTCGTATATCCAGACAGAGTTTTGATCAATTATTAAAATCAGGTTGACTATGACCAATGGGCCAACAATCTCCCCCATTTTGATAATTGACAAACTATGAATGATATAACATTAAGCTTGTTCAAGCTTGTTCAAAAATATCAAAAAGTAGAAATTGTTCATAACCTGTTTTTAAATTTTGATAATTGACAAACTATGAATGATATAACATTAAGCTTGTTCAAGCTTGTTCAAAAATATCAAAAAGTAGAAATTGTTCATAACCTATTTTTAACTCAAAAAAAATGTTAGATCATTTTTAATTTTCTCCCCCTTTGTCACTTAGCAAAATAATTGCACAAGAGAAGGCTCCCCCGCAGTAAATGCAGAAGGCTCCCCCGCAATCAATGCATAAGTAACAAATAGCAAGAAAATAAAAGAAATATAGTATAAGAATTAGAGATATAGCATCACAGGAATGTAAAGTTGCTACAAATTATCATCACAGGCATGTATTGCTTCAAAAACATAAAAAAAATCTCAGGCATGCTATTTCACAGGCAGTTTAAAATGGAGAAGCAGTATAAAGAGATAGTGCTTAAACAAAATGCTGAAATAAACTGAGATGTCATAAATGAAACATCAAAAACATGTCCATGAAGATAAAAAGTACTGATATCAAACTACAAAGTACTGATAAAAAGTAAATAATAAAAACTTGGAATGTCGGAGCATTTCCAAGTATACAATAGAATATCACTAATAATCAAATCAGATCTCATCATCACTATCCTCATCAATATCATCAACAGCGTGGCCAGCATGACCGGAAGTACCAGCACCAGAAGTACCAGCGCCAGTAGGATGAGTAGGGGCGCCAGCATAGAACTTACCAACGTAATCTCGAGGTGCACGATACCAGTCATAGGTGTTACCTGGCTGGAAGTAGGCATGAACAGCCTCATCCTCACAGCGGTAACCCGAAAAAGCTGGATCACGAGGGATGGAAGCAGCAGAGTGACCAGTCTGGGAAAAACGCAGATCGGCCAAGGAGTTTGCTATCGCCTGGTAACGGGTGACATCGTGGAACTCTCGCTCGCGAGTCATGTCCGTCATCGAGACGTGCAAAGCTGATAAATACTGATGTATGCCCTCAAAAGTCATGGCATACGACTGATGTGGTGAAGATGGTGCAGTAGGAGGAGCAGGAGGTGGAGCTGAAGCAGTCAGGCTGCGACGAGAAAGCTGGAGTAACTTGGGCTCAGAGTCCTGAGTACAAGTTGATAGATCGATCTCGAATCGCTGAAAGATACGAGGGAGAATCATCGCGTAAGAGAGATTTTGATCTCTAGCACGACAACGTCCCATCATCTGAATGATTGTCTTAGGGGTGGAAAAAGGAATCCCCTTAAGAATATGGTACATGACGGACAGCTCAAGCGAAGTCACATCATCCTTGGAAGTGGATTTTGGAAGAAGAGTAGAGTAGATGATGTGATACAATTCGTAGTTAAACAAGTTCAGGTTGTTAGCCTTAAACTTTTCAGAACGTACTCTGTCAGGTGCACAAAGTTCCGTTTTGAAACTCGTGAGTGTAGTGCCTTCGGGGAAATCGAATTCCGTGATATCAACTAGCGGTTCACCTTCATTGGGAATACCAAGAATCTCCGCTAGAAGGACATCATTGAAGTCAATGTCTATGCCTCCGACACGTGTGCTCACATCAAAAGTGTTAACTACGAGATTACAATAGAACAATCTAATGGCATTAGTAGCTATTGGGAAGCACAGTTTAACAAGTAAGTGTAACCCTAATGCCTCAAACAAGTGACGATGATCAGGGAATACCGTCCATTTAACCGGAGCGCCGCTACATATGGAACGGGTGGAAAAGTCACCGTACCATAATAAAGCTTGATCGAGGGTTTGAAAGAAGAACCCATCGAAAGCGCCGTCGCTCTTTTGGACCGACGAAAACAAAGAATCCGTGTGAGGATTCGAAGAGGACCCTTCCTCACTAGGAGTGGTCTTCTTCCTCTTAGACGGATTAAATCTAGGTGCCATTGAAATAAAAAAGCACTAATTTAAAAGGTGAAGAGAGAGGGAGTTATACCTCACGAAAATTAGATATGTTGTAGAGAAGAACGATCTCCGCACGATTCCAAATTTTGGAAGGATTTCACCAAGTAGATTGGAAGCAATAGATTGGTGAAGAACTAGGGTTTGGAGGTCGGGTTCGGCTGCTGCTGCTGTTGTAATTAGTTTGGAAGTAATGAAAGAGAAGAAGCTCTCGGGTTCTGTATATATACACATACACCCTCAACCGAACTCGGGCCGAATTCGGTCAGAGCTCTGGCCGAATTTGCCTAAGGTTCTTTCAAAGTTGATTTTTGCTACTTCTTTTTCATTGACTCGTTGTAAATATTTAATTCAAAGATTAGTTATTTTAGTCTTCAAATAACATAATTAATAATATTTTATGAATTAAATGTCGTTACACAGCGACTGTCTCAGATTAGCTGTAGGAGTACTGTCCCAGCTGGCGGAGGTTCACCGGGGAACTCTTAAGTACCGCTTCGCTTCAACCGTAGTTGTGGTGACAGACAGACTCTTTATTAGCTTGTCTCTAACACAGTTTTTGCATAATGATATACAATCATAAAATAAAATCAATTAATATTATTGACGTCCAAAATTCCTAATTCTCGACGTAAATAATTGAAACGATCTTCCGCTAGAGGTTTAGTGAAGATGTCAGCTAATTGATTTTTAGTATCTATGTACACAAGGTTTATATCTCCATTTTGATGATGATCTCTAAGAAAATGATATCTAATCTCGATATGTTTAGTACGAGAATGACATACAGGATTCTTAGTCAAATTAATGGTGCTCGTGTTATCACAGAAAATGGAAATATGTGTGAAAAATAAATCAAAGTCTTCTAGGGTTTGTTTCATCCATAAAATCTGAGCGCAACAACGTCCTGCGGCGATATACTCAGCCTCTGTTGTTGATAAGGCTACAGAATTTTGCTTTTTACTAAACCAAGAGACTAGAGCCTTGCCTAAGAAATGACATGTACCGCTAGTACTTTTTCTATCAACCTTGCATCCCGTAAAATCTGCATCCGAATAACCAATAAGGTCAAAGGATTTAGTTTTGGGATACCACAAGCCGACAGAAGAAGTGCCCTTAAGGTATCGGAAGATACGCTTAACTGCGGTCAGATGTGATTCCTTTGGGTTAGCTTGAAAACGTGCACACAGGCAAACACTAAACATTATATCTGGACGACTAGCAGTTAAGTAAAGTAAACTACCAATTATACCTCGATACTTACGTGTGTCGACTGGCTTGCCTTGTTCGTCAGAATCAAGTTTTGTTGAAGTTGCCATCGGAGTGCCAATAGGTTTGACATTGTCCAGATCGAACTTCTTTAGCAAATCTTTTGTGTACTTGGCTTGATTAATGAACGTCCCATTGTCGTTTTGTTTGATTTGCAATCCGAGAAAGAACTTCAGCTCTCCCATCATGCTCATCTCAAACTCATTCTGCATACACTTAGAAAATTCTTGACAAAGAGATTCATCAGTGGATCCAAATATGATATCATCAACATAAATTTGAATTAAAAGCAGCTTGCCATTAAAAGATTTAATAAAAAGTGTAGTGTCAACCTTTCCTTTTGAAAAACCGTTGTCAAGTAGAAAAGAGCTTAGACGGTCATACCAAGCACGAGGGGCTTGTTTCAAACCATATAAGGCTTTCTTCAACTTGAAAACATGGTCAGGATTTTTGAAATCCGTGAAACCCGGAGGTTGTGCTACAAAAACTTCTTCTTTTATAAAGCCATTTAGAAATGCACTTTTTACATCCATTTGAAAAAGTTTGAAATCATGAAAACATGCAAATGCATATAACATTCGAATGGATTCTAATCTCGCAACTGGGGCATAAGTCTCATCGTAGTCGATACCCTCTTCTTGATTGTATCCTTGAGCTACGAGTCGAGCCTTGTTACGAGTTACTAAACCATCCTCATTTAGTTTGTTTCAGAATACCCAACGGGTGCCAATGACAGGATGATCAATAGGCTTGGGAACAAGTTCCCAAACTTGATTCCGTTCGAATTGGTTTAATTCCTCTTGCATGGCATCTATCCAGAAGCTATCACTACATGCTTCATCAATAGATTTAGGTTCTAGCTATAAAATAAATGCAACACTAGAAACAATATCTCTACTGGATGATCGAGTATTTACTCCTTTGGTAATGTCACCAATTACCAAATCTTGTGGATGATCAGCTGTGAATTTTAACCTCTTCGGTAGACTCTGTAGGTAGCTGGTTCCTGGATCTCCTCTAGGGGGTTCAGCTAGTGCAGAGCTTGGTTCAGGTTCAGCTGATATTGAACTTGATATAGGCAGATCTTCATCACTATCATCGAGAGACATTTGGTTCATTTCATCAAAAGTGACGTTGATTGATTCTTCGATGATCATGGTACGTTTGTTGAAGACTCTGTACCCTTTGCTCTTGGCCGCATAACCTAGAAATATACCTTCATCGGCCTTTTCGTCAAACTTTCCCAAGTTGTCTTTAGTATTAAGAATAAAGCACTTACAGCCAAATATCTTAAAGTATGAAACTGAAGGAATTCTATCAAACCATAACTCAAATGGAGTCTTCTTCGATTTGGGTCGAATTAGAACTCTATTGAGCACAAAGCAAGCTGTATTGACAGCTTCAGCCCAGAAGTATTTGGGTAGGCTAAATTGATTTAACATCACTCTGTCCATTTCGTTTAGAGTTCTGTTCTTACGTTCCACAACTCCATTTTGTTGTGGAGTTCTAGGGCAGGAGAACTCGTGTATGAAACCGTGTGTGTCACAAAATTACTCGAAATCAGCATTCTCGAATTCGCCTCCATGATCGCTTCTAATTCGAGTGATCATGTAACCTTTTTCATTTTGTACTTTCTTGCAAAAGGCGACAAATTCGGATAATGCGTCATTCTTGCATGTCAAGAAATATACCCACGTGTATCTAGAAAAATCATCTACAATAACAAATGCATATAATTTACCTCCGAGACTAGCAACTCTGCTAGGACCGAATAAATCCATGTGTAGCAATTGTAGAGGTCTAGTAGTACATACTGCGTTTACAGACTTGAATGTGGATTTGGTAGCCTTGTTCTTTTCACATTGGCTGCATACCGAATCCTTCTTGAATGTTATGTCTGGTAAACCGCGTACTATCTTCTTTGTGGATAACCTTGAAATTGTATCCATGTTTGCATGACCGAGTCTCATGTGCCATAGATGACTCTCATCACTTTTGGCCATTAAGCATCTACCTGAAATGTTAGCTTCTTCCAACAGATAGAAAACATATATATTGTCTTCCCTGATTCCTTCAAAGATAGTACTACCAGTTGAGCTATCAACTATAGTACATTTGTCTTTGCCAAAGTTGATACCATAACCATGATCAGCTAGATGACTTATGCTGAGCAGATTATGTTTCAACTTGGTAACCAGACAGACATCTTTAATCACTGGATAGGGAGACTTACCAATATCACCGATACCAATAATATACCCTTTCAAATTATTACCGAAGGAAACATAACATTCCTTCTTCTTCTTCGACAGTGTTGCAAATAGGGTAGCGTCACCGGTCATATGCCGTGAGCAACCGCTGTCGAGGATCCATTTGCTTCTAGCATGTGAAGGGTGTTCCACCTACAAAACAGTTTGCAGATGAAACCTTTGGTACCCATTTCTTGTAGGGTCCTGAATTGTTAGCTTTAGGTATCCAAGCATAAACATTTAAATCTACAAGCTTTTTCATTCTACATGCAGATGATATATGACCAATGAGGCCACAATAATGACATTATGCATGTCGAGTGTTGAAAGCTGAGTGGTGTGCATGGTTGGTAGGTTTGGGTTTTCTAGTATAGAAGAATGCATACCTATGATCATGTTTGGGCTTAACCTTTTGGGGTAAAGGTTTTATATGGTTTGGTCTGACAGTGTTTGGCTTGGGAATGTTCCGAATTCTCGGTAAGTGACACGTGTTAGGATAGGAAGCAGCAGGCTCAGGCTGTTTTCCTAACCTAATTTCCAACCTTTTGGAAGTGTCATATAACTTAGTATAATCAGAAGTGAGTGATTCCATTCTGATTTGTGCAGATTGAAGACTTTTCTTTTCTCTAGAAAGATCTTCTCTCAATTGGTCTATAATCTTGTCTTTCTCTTCGGATGACTGTTTAGTCTCGTGTAATAAGAGTTTTATAGAGGAAAGCTCACCAGACTCACTAACATTAGCTCTAACCTTAGCTAGTAGGTCGGTAAGTCTTCCTATTTCTCCTTTGTACTCTTTGAGTACCTTCTTAGCGGTCTAATATTTACTACGCAGTTTCCTGTAGTCAAGCATCAGGTCACTGAAGGCATCTCCTAATTGCTCAAAGGTGAAGTCATTATATGTTTCTACAGGTTCAGTAGGTACCTGATCGATTGCCATGAAGCAGATTTTTGCAGCGTCCTCTGAATGTTCATCTTCTGAGTCGCTAGCTTCACTCTCATGCCATATGCTGGTGTTGGCATATTTCCGAGACGTTGATCTTTTCAGGTTGCCTTTTTAATACATGTTGTTCTTCTTGCTCGATGATGAGTTGATGGGACAGTCCTTCTTCATATGTCCCTTCTTCTTGCAGCCATAGCAGACAGCATCTTCTTGGTACCAGTTGTTGCTGTTGTTCTCTTTGACTCTCTTCTCATGTCTCATGAATCTTTTGAACTTTCTTGCTAGGAGAGCTTGATCTTCAGCGTCAGATCCACTGCTGTCTGAGTCATCTTCAGCAGCTTTTCTGTGCTGAGCCTTGAGGGCGATAGTCTTCTCCTTTGGTGCAGGTTCTTCAAAATCTTGTAGCTCCAGTTCATGAGTGAGTAGTTTACCCATGAGTACTTCAAGTGACATTGTAGTGAGGTCGTTTCCTTCAATGATAGCTGTAGCCTTCGGAATCCAGTTCTTGGTGAGAGCTCGCAGGAGTTTGCGAATCTTTTCGTGGTTACTGTAATCTTTGCCTAAGGAGGACAAAGGGTTTACAATATCCAAGAACCTCTCAAACATTTGTGTGACTGTTTCATTTGGCTTCATTTTGAACGCCTCATACTCTTGAGTAAGTCTGCTGACTTTTGACTCATTGACTTGAGTCGTGCCTTCATGTGTAACTTCGAGAAGCTTCCACACACCATTTGCCGTTGTGCATGTAGATACCCTGTTAAATTCTGTTCTGTCCAAGGAACAAAAAAGAGCATTAATGGCACGTGCGTCAAGACTGGCCTTTTTCTTTTCTTCCTCTGTATAACTGCTTTGGAGTTTTTCAACCAAAACTCCCTCGACATTTATACGAGGTGGCTTCTGATAGCCATCAAGAACAATAGCCCATAAGTCAAAATCAAGAGATTTCAAGAAGAAACTCATCCGTGTTTTCCAATAAGTATAGTTAGTACCATCAAACAGAGGGGGTCTGTTTGTGGCCTGACCTTCACTTGTGAATTTCATAGTAGCCATGTGATGTGCTGTGATCTAATAAATAATGAATAAATAATAGCACTGTTATCTCGCTTTACCTGTAACACCCGCTCTGATACCAATTGTAGGAACGATATAGTAAAGCGTAATACTCTAGAGGGGGGGTGAATAGAGTTGGCAGTGGAATAATGCTAAATAAAAAATGTTAGCAACACAATCACAGTATATAATCACAGTTAAAATAATGTAAAGGCAGAGTTCAGAAAGCAAACGCAAAGACAGCGATGTATACTGGTATCCCTCTGTTGAGGACTAATCCAGTCGGTAGAACTCTTGCTACCAGTTGAATCCACTATAGGAAAAATCGCAAGTTTTCTTACGAAGTCCTTGCAACTTCTACAACGCGAGCTTTGATACGAAGAACTCGTCCAACTTCAAATGTGAAGAGGTATTCTTCAATCAAGCCTTCTGATTACAATCTCTCAGAAACTTCTAGACCATACCGTACTGGCAAATCGACTAGAGGATTGTAACTGGCTTGGGATCTGAAAATGAAAGCTCTAGAAAACTCTTTGGAAGGCAGAAAACTTTTTAGATAGAGAGGAGATTAAAAGTGAATGAGTGAATTGAAATGATCGAAATCCATCTCTATTTATAGGAATTCCAAAGGAAGAACTCTGTCAGAATTCGGGCAGAATTCGGACAGAACTCGATGAGCAAATCTCGGTCAAATCCGCAACTGCAGGAGGACCAAGTTTCAGGGAATTCAAAAAATCAAACGGCCACCAACCGAACTCTGGCCGAACTCTGGCCGAGTTCTGTCAGGGTTAGGTTAGGGTTTTTTAAAAAAGATTTTTGGTGATTTTTGAAAACCTTTTTGAAAACCTTTTTGTAAACATTTTGATAGGTCATTTTAAAAATATTTTGAACTATTTGGGAGTAGCCTATTTGCCAGTACGACTCGGTGTACAACGTATTCCTAGACTCAAATAAAATGAAAAATTATATTGCATAGGAAGTACAGACTCAAGTAGGCAAACAGATCTTCAGTCTTGAACGGAGTGAATATCCAATCTTGCTTATGTCCAAGAAGCTGAGATATCCCAACAAGCTTCGTATATCCAGACAGAGTTTTGATCAATTATTAAAATCAGGTTGACTATGACCAATGGGCCAACAGAGGCATGACTTCAGATAACGACATCATGGTTAAATATGTTTCTCGAATTCTACTTGGACCACTCCATAAGCATTTTGACTAACATCTTCTCCTTTATTTTGTAAAAATGGTTTGGAAATATTTTACGGATTTGGCCAAGTTAAGTTCAGGAACCTATATTATCTGGCGTGGCAGTTGTGCACTGCAGCCATCCGTCGTATTATGGAACAAGGAAGTTAATCGCAGCCAGATGCACACTAGCGTGATAGCAACTTCATGTGACATAATTACGGAGGTATATGGTTCTTGAGTTTTACTTCGACTACGTCCTATGTATCTCGTTTGGCCTCGTACTATCCTTGGAAATATTTCAAAAATCTTTCCTGTCTTGCTTGACCCTTACCTTGCTTGAATATTGATATGGATTGTTAAACCCAATCTTAGGCCCATGATACCTTATATTTTGATGATTGGATAGCCAAACCTTGTTAACAGATTCTGTAGTGTAACTATAATATGTTATTATGTGTGATTGTGATGAGTATATTTTTTGGGGATTTATTGGGTTAAGCTTATAGGACAGATACGAGTGACTGACTATAGTGGACTTAGAAACCATTAAGAATGATTCGTTTGATAGTATAGATTGATTTTAAGGTATCTAGAAGGATTAATGAAATATTATATTTTGTGACTATGGATTTAGGACTAGAATCTTGTTCTTAGATTCGAGGGTTGAACATTGTAAGACTTTGATGACCAAGTGATTATTGGTTATCTACAAACCATTTACTTATGATTGTAGGATAGATCGATATATGAAATGAAATTGAAGGAGATAACATTGCGTGCAAGATCAGAAGATAGCAGGAACAAAACATGGACATAGGTACATAGGTAATAAATAATTCGGTAAATGAATTAAGAGTTTGAATTTGAGGGTTTATATTCAGGAGTTCTTGAGTAAAAGAGAGAAGGCTCAATGCCAAGAATAGGTTTTGAATGTATAATTTCATGGAGCTTGTGATTAATAGGATAAAAATACTTAGGACGGGATAAGGAAACAAATAAATTGATATTGAGATTGGAATTTTGGTTGATGGTCAAGCATTGTTGATATATATATATACGTATCTCGAGAATGACCTATATTTTAGAATATATATAAAGGTTCTTATTGATATGAAGATTCTAAGGCGTAAAATGACATAGTTTTTATGGAAGAAGCTTGTTGAACCTGAACCAAATGATTGTAGAGAGAAACAACATTGTGATCACAAAGGTAGCAGATTGAGTACTGTAGCCATAGCAGTTGTATGTTTTAGCTTGACCTATTGGATGATTTTTTAATTTCGAGGACGAAATTTTTATAAGGTGGGTAGGATGTAAGCCCCCTGAATTTAGGGCTTATTTTTTTCAATTTTATAAATCAATTATTTGTAATAAATATTGTTATTTGATTATTATTTGATTTAATGCACTCTACCGTGACTTTGACTTCTAGAGCATCAGGGATGCCAGTCTCTGAAAACTTTCTCCTTGAAGTTTGTAGTAGACGAGATTATCTTCATGTTGATATATCGTGTTTCCACTCGAACTTGGTCCCTTGTGCTCCATTTGCTTCGCACAACTTTCGGGTCAATTTAGACCAATTTATCGTCTGCCGTAATTCGTGACTTAATTTCCAATTTAATTTTGGGACCCGACATTGGTCCAATCCAGTCGACCTAATATATGGCCCTGGCCTGTTTTGAGTCTACTATGCACGTGTCACTTGCGTGCCACCGATTTGATCTCCCTTGTGCTCCTATTTCATCCATTATTTAATTTGGTTTAAAATTATTATTTTAATTAAATCTTGGCCCCAAGCCTGACCAACTTGACCCAACACCCAACCCAAATTGGTGTGACCCTACCATGTCTACCTAAACACCCCACTGATATTTTTCTTTTTTCTCCTCTACTCAAAATATCTCTCTTTATGTATAAGTATCTCTATTTCTCTCTCTTTCATATATATATATATATATATATATATATATATATATATATATATATATATATATATATATATACACATATATAATATAATATATAAATCTCTTTCTCTCTCTTCTCTACACACACATACACCCTCTCACCCATCACTATCACACACAAGCCCCCTAGCAGCCGACCACTACCCCTCTCTCTCTCTCTACTTTCTCTCTCTCTCTCATTAATATCTTCCATTCTCTCTTTTCTATATTTAATATCTACACACACACATATATTATACATACATCCCTATCTCTCTTCACATCATCAGCACTTCCCCTCCTTCACGTACACGAGCACCAGCACACCCATCTCCTTCTACTTTATCATTATTTTCTCCTTCCCCTTCTTCTTTATTTTCTTCTTCTTCGTTTTATCACAACCACCACCTCCATTCTCCTCCTCCTTCACCACTCTCATCATCATCATCGAGCTCACCACCACAACCACCATACATCTCCTCCACAACCACCAGCCCCTTGGCCGAGACCCCATGGCCAAGCTTCCCGAGCTCCACCCCGTTCCATTCTTCATCATCATCATCATCATCATCATCATCATCATCTCCCATTACCATCACCATCTTTAGCCACCGTCGCCGTCAAGCCCTCGTCGTACCCACGGCCGGTCCACCACCGCCGTGCCCCCTAGCTGCATCGCTACGCCAGGCCGGCGATCCCTCCCGTGCGGCCAGCTGCACAGCAGCAAGAAACAGCAGCTGCAACGGCAGCATATGGCCAGCCGTGCGCGCGCTGCCGCCGCCACCGGTGCCGCCGCGGTCGCCGCTGCCACCGACGAGCCTCCCCACTCGGCCAGGCGCACCCCCAGGTAGGCCCCCATGGCCACCTCCTTCTTTCGGGACGCGTTGCCTAGGCGTTTCGTGCGTTTGGCACGGGTTCCCGTCGGCGCGAGCTCGGAATAGATCCGAAAATGGTGTTCCGTCGCAGCGACTTCGTACGCATTTTTCGAGAAATACGACCGTTGGATCGGCAATTTCTTTGCTCCGTCACAATCTCGGTATATCTATCTTCTTTTCACTCAATTTTCGTCCGTTAAATTTATCGTTTGATACATCAAAACCGGCCACCAAGTAGACCGTTTAAATTGTGTTATTTTTGGACAGTTTTGTGGAGCCAACTTCGTCGGTTCGTATCTCCTCCATCGCAGCTCCGTCTGGTGTGCCACTAGTTTCTATGCAAAACTGGTATAACCCTATTCCTACTGCTCCAGTTTTGTTTCGTTGTGAGCATGTTTGATTTGTTGAATTTGACGCCAAAGTTGGCCGTTCGAATTCGTAATTTCCAAGTTATAAAATTCCATTTTTGAACTCGGGACTCCGAATTCAATTTCTGACACCAACAGTAGACTCGTAACGTCATTCTGGCATGTTTTCATTTAAAGTTTGTTAGATTTGGAAGACGTGGACCCTGGCACGCATTTCGGTACAAAGCGGGTCCTATAGTCCGGGTCAACGGAACTTTTTGACGCCGGCTCATCGGAATCCAATTTCGGATATACCGTTGAATTTGTACCGTTATTCTGAACTCGTTGACATATAATTTTCTAGGTTTTAGTGGACATTGGTTTCGGCACGCATTTCGGTGTAAGTCGGATACCAATATCCGGGTCAACGGATCATTTTGAGATCGGCTCATCAAAATCCAATTCTTGATATACCGTTGAGTTCGTATCGTTATTTTGGGCTCGTTGACATATAATTTGCTGAGTTTTGAGGACATTGGCTCCGACACGCTTTTCTGTGCAAATCAGATTCTAATATCCGGGTCAACGGACCAATTTGAGATCGGGTCAACGGAATCCAATGCTGGATATACCCTTGGGTTTGTATCATCATTCTGGATTCGTGGACATATAATTTGTTAGGTTTAGGGGACTAGTATTCTTGCACATTTTTTGGTGCAAAGCGGGTCCGACACAGACACCGTTTTGACTCGAAATTATCTTTTTGCCCATGTGTCCAAGTTGGACTTATGGACAGGCTATCCTAGCTAATTTGACCATTCTGGACACGTTGGTAATGGTTGTTTCACCATCCGACAATATCTGTAGGTTTTATCCTATTATTATATCTTTTTCTTTTGTTTATATTTTGAGATCCATCGATCTCAGTGATTTCCCAACCACTGAAATTGAATGTGTTGACCCTGTAGATGTTTATAGAGACTAGCTTTTACCCTGTTGACCTTGGTTGACTACTTTAAATGAATGTCGAAGTAGAGTCAACGTTGACCTAGGTTAGACTAGTTTTGACATTGGTTGACCACAGTTGACTATTTTGACCAAAAGTCAACCGGAAGTCAACCGTAGCCTAAAATTGACTAGAACTGGACCGAAGTTGACCAGTTGATCCAAAGTCAACTGTTAGTCAAGTTTGACCTAGAGTTGACCTTGGGTTGACCAGTGTTGACCAGTTGACCAAAAGTCAACTGTAAGTCAACCCTTGACTTAGATTGACCTAGTTTGACTTGCCTTGACCTAGTTTGACTTAGTATGACTTGATTTTACTTCCAAACCATTATATTGATACAGTATTCCGCCTATAGGTCCTCGAGGCACTGTTCTAGGACTCAGTTGACATATTCCACCAGATCGCAGGCGAGTACATTCTCTGATAATATTTCTGTTTTATGATATCGTCTACGTTTTTTTGTATTTAGTGTAGATATCCTTGTTCTCTTGATACATTGTTCACACGGATTGGTATCTCTCTGGATCCCATCATGAGATGTTATTTTTTGTTTTCCTTGGTATATCTTGTGCAAGTCTTTCTTGTTCCTTGTGCATTGTATAGACACAATTCCTGCGAAGGCTAGCTACCCTCTCGGAGAATCGCGCGTCATGATATGTCAAGGTTGGATCCACTATACTATTTAGGGGACGGGGATTATTAGTGTAGATGTGTGGTCATTATCCACCTTGTTATTCTTGTAGATCTTGTGAGTGTTAATCATACACTCCACGTATGATTAACCAGGCCAGTAGACCTTGTGCAGACCCAAGCCGGCCACATGTTGAAACTAGTACTCACACACCTAGATAGATGATTCTTGATTCTTGTACATGCCATGATCAGTTTTACTTGCCTTGTTCTAGCTCTAGATTTACAGCTTACCTTGCCATGATACTCACATATATATTTCATAATTTCTTGTATATTCTCTCTATTTACTGCTACATTTTCAATATCGTCTAACTAGAACTATTATTTGAGATTTGTGCTCGTTCCATCCTGACTGGATATGTTGACAAAATTTTAGGAGTAGTTGTGCCCTCAGTATTGGACTTCATGATGTTGCTAGCTGAGGTGGATCTCACTATTCTTCTATGTGAGTTGCCTGGTAGTTATCCTTAGTTAGTCTTGTTGTTCCTTCTTTATTTTCCTGTCTTATGATCCTTGTAGATTCTAGTTGTTCTATTGATATTGTTATTATTTCTTGTCTTATCTTCCTTAGTTTTCGTGATGTGACATGAGTATATTTCTAGTTATGGATCTTTAGATGTTATAGTTAGTTTAGGGTACTTGACAGTGCTCTACCGCCGATACTGCGACGTAGGCTGGGCGTGGCCCACGTATTCGTACCCGTATATCCGGGTGCGGGTCGTGACAATACGAGTTTTTAAAAGATGATTCAAAGCAAAAAAAAATAATTGCTAGTATGTATATTGAACATTTTGATTAACATGTTTCATCTTCTCTTTGCAAATAAGCTTCTTCTACAAATGAATTTATGTCGATTTTATAGATTTGAGTAGTATTTTTCAAATATTTCGATATTATAGTCGTTTGATCAATATAATACTTTTCAATACATAGAAGTTAAAGTGATATTTTCTTATTATTTTTTACTTATAGACGTTGGTCATTTGTGAAGAAGAATTAAATTAAACTTAACACCATTAATATATACCATCAATTTTTTATATATATAAAATAAGCTCTTATATTTAGTTTTTCTGAACAGGACCTTCTGAATCACTAGATCGGCCCTGTATCGTAGGTAAATCAATCGACAATATTGATTATTATTTCATTCTATTTCAAAATTATTAATAAATAATTTAGAAAATAATTAAAATTATGCCTAAATGTATAAAATATTTCTTCTAAAATTTCAACAACTTATTAACAAAATATTTCTTCAAAAAATCCGATACAATGATTTGAAACCACCGTTAGTGCATATACCACGTATCCCATACCGATTCCGACATCGTAAACCTTGCAATATAGTTAATGACTTTTGTACCTACTTGAAAAAGTCCATATCTCGTACATGTATCATGTCCGTGTCCGTATCAGTATCCGTATTTGTATTCAATAAAGTTTAACATGAAAAGTAAACCAAGGGCTAGAGACTATCTTCTATATCTTAGGTCTTGAGACCATCTTCTATATCTGAGATTCTGAAACTATACTGGTCTGGTATGTTGTTTTTGTTGGATAAGTGAACGTATATTTGAAATAATAATAATTATTATTATTGTCTTAAGATTGCTAGTAAGAATTTCAACTCTGTATTTTAGACTCTGAAATTGAAATATAAAATAACGATCTTACCGAGACCGAGGTTTGAACTTTGTTCAATGTCCTTAAGACAATATTTGTTCCGTACTGGTGTTATGGTTTAATGGCGATTAGTCTCTCAGGATACAACGATTATTCTCCTTCGATAACAGCACTTCACACCGCAAGAATTGGACGAAACAAGGTTGGTAGTATCTCTCCCTTAGATCCATGTTTGATGGATGAATGTGTTTTTTATTCTTTTATTCAAACACTCATAAATCTTTTTTATAAGAGCATCCACAATGGAAGAGATTTCAAGAGCTACATTTTGACTTTAGCCAAATTTTGTAGCACTTGAAGACTACAATGGACACTCCATACTTAAAAATTGCTAGAAAGCTAAGATACACTACATATTTGGAGCGTGTGCTAACACCACTATGTTAATTTTTGGGTCAACCAATATTAATCAATTTTACCAAACATGTAAGAAAAATAAAGAAAAGGCTTAATTGCACTTTGATACCCTCAACTATTCCCGTTTTTCAACTTACTACCTCAACTTCTTTTTTTCAAGTTGATACCCTGAATTTTATTTGGACAATAATGCCCTTACCTAAAATTCAAAACTACCCCCTAAACCCTCCCTCCATCCCGCTCCCCCCTTCGGCCCCAACCCACCCCACCATTCCCGCTCCCCCCTTCGGCCACAACCCCTCACCCCCCCAGTCCTGGCCCCCGCCCCCCCTCTTGGCCAGCCGCCTCCGCCCCACCCCTCCTCCACCCCGCCCGCAGCAACCCCCACCCCGCCACCCTTTCGATGCCCTCCTTCAGCCTCCAGCAGCAGCACCCCCCCAAGTTGGAGTGTACCATGGTGTGTCAATATTAATTGATGACATCCAAAAATAATAATTTACACAATTTCTAATAATTTGAAGTACGTGTTTGGAGTGTCTCCAATGTGGATGAGACACAATGTGGAAAGAACACACCTTTCCAATAATTCGTGCAACATGACTTGGTATTCTTCCATGTTAATTGATGAAAATAACTTAACGGAGGAGAGAGACAGCAGGTTAACCTATTGATCGTAGCTGGGCCAATCCAAGAGGTGGTCAATCCCATGACAAACATAACGACGACACGAGCAAATCCCGTAGAGGGGTCGTCTGGAAACGCAAGCATCAGCACGGCCGACAGAGGAACGACGAAGGCGAAGCTTATCTGCGCTAGAAGGATCCTTTCGGCGTCCGGAAGCCGCTCGGAGAGGAAATCCCCCATCTTTCCTACAAAGAGCCCTCCGATGTAGGTCTGGCAACCGTAAGAAGCTCGATCCTTCCGTGCGAGAATTCGAAGAGCTCGAGCAACAGGAACGAGAACGAGAGCGTCGAGCCCGTGAACGAGCCGATGGCCCCTTACGCCACGATGATCTGGAACGAGGGATTCCTGGCACCCGCCTCGCCTCCTCGGCGAACTCTTTCGCTTCACGAGCTCTCAACGAGGAGCGGCGGCTCCTCCTCTCGCTAGTCGTGTGGTTTGGAAAATGGAGATCCTCTACGTAGAGCAGAATAAGTACTCCCACGAGGACGCTCACTATGCCGACCAAATTGAAAGCCAGTCTCCAGCCGACGATCCCTATGAAGGGTGTGGATGCTGTTGGAACTCTTGTTTTAGTTCCACTTTGTAAGTATTTCAAATACACCATAGACAAAAGGAAAGAGACTTTTGTTTAGTCCCACATCGCTTAAAACCTACACTTGTGAATGGGTATATATATGTTTACACCTTCTACATGGTTGTGATGAGCGGATAGTAAGAGGGGTGCTCGCGCGCCCGGGGGGTATTGGACTAGAATGCACCCGGTTTGGAGGAAAGCTCCAGAAAACCTTAATGCGCATGTGCGGGCACGCCGGGCCGTTTATCCTCACACGTAGGCGGGACACGACCCTACTTTTTGCACTTTCTCTTGGTAGTGAGCCCGCGATTTATGCGGCCCATTATTTAACTGCTACTACTCATTCAACATGTCTCATACACGTTCCTGATTCTACTCCTGATATTTGGTTCACGATCTAACAGTATTAGAGTTTTGCAACTCTATTTATTCATTCGTTCTTCACAGAAAGAACACACCGCTGAGATCCAAAATCACCAAATTGAGAGAGATCAAAAACGTTGTCATTCGTCTTCTTCTCTGTTCGATAGTAGGTTGCAGATAGGTACTGCTATCTGTAACTCATTGTTATATCCTGGAGGAAAGTCGTCGTTCGAGCCTTATAGTTACGATAAGGGACGAATCTTTTCTTGAGGACAGTGATTCACACGCCTCAACGATTCTGACTTCTGTTCAACGAAGATATTACTCCAACAATCTCAAGAAAAGATGACTTCTCAGAACAATGATCTCGCTGCTGCTGCTGGATCCGTTCAATCTCGTTCAAGGCTTTCTGACGCATCGAAGATTGAAGTTTTCAACGGTACCCACTTCAAACGCTGGAGGAAGAGGATCTACGTCTGCCTAGACGTGCTGAACTATGCGAAGTACCTGACTGAACCTGAACCAGAAAAACCGACGGCTATGGATTTCTATTCAACTAACATAGAAGATGCTGCCAACGCTTACAATGATTTCCAAAAGCTGTACGATGAGTGGCAGCAAGGAAACAAGGTATGCCGATACACTATTCTAAATACCTTGTCGAATGAGATCTTCGATATATACTATTTATATAAATCAGCTTACGAAATCTGGGAAAATATGAATAAGAAGTATATAATCGAAGATGCTGGTACTCTAAAGTATGTTATTGGGAATTATCTTAAATTCTAGTTTGTTGACTCTAGAGATATCTCTTCTCAAATCATTGAATTTCAAGTTCTTTTAAATGATTTGAAAACTGAAGATATTGAACTCCCTGATGCTTTCGTCTCTGGTTGTTTGGTTGAGAAACTACCTGAATCATGGAAAGACTACAAGAACAAGGTGAAGCACAAAAGGAGGCAGATGAGTCTGGAAGATGTGATTATTCATGTCCGGATTGAAGAGAAAAACAGAAAACTTGACGCAAGATTAGCTACGGAGTTTGACTCTAAGGCTAATATTGTGGAAGGTAATCCCAGTTCTAGTTCTAATCGGTTTAGGAGAAATCCTAAGAAAACCGCGAAGAAATCTTCTATTCCGAAGACTAACAATTCTCGTCCTTTTAAAAAGAATAAAGGAAATTGTTATGTTTGTGGAAAATCCGAAAATCATGATTTTTAGTACAGACACAAGAAGGATGGAGACAACAAAAATGTCACTCCGAAAGCTAATATAGTGAAGGATGATGTCTTTGCTGCTGTTGTCTCTGTTGTGAACATGGTGGCTGAAAAAAAAGACTGGGTTATTGATTCTGGAGCAACCCGTCACATCTGTGGTGACTTAAATTCTTTCTCAGAGTACACCCAAGTGAAAGATGGAGAAGAACGAGTCTATACGGGTGACTCTAGGCCTATACCCGTCCTGGGAAAAGGCACAGTTCTTCTTAACTTGACTTCTGGAAAAACCCTTTCACTGGATAATGTACTGCATGTTCCTGACATTCGCTGCAATCTGATCTCTGTTTCACTTTTGGTTCAAACTGGAATCAAAGTGATCATGGAATGCAACAAAGTAGTACTTTCCAAGACTGAGACATTCATAGGAAAAGGGTATTGTAACCAGGGTTTATTTCTTTTGAATGTACTCAAAACTGTTATTAATAAAAATTCTGCTTCTTCTACTTATATGGTTGACTCTTTTAATATGTGGCATGGTAGACTAGGACATATTTCTGCACCTTATATTAACGAAATGATAAAAACTGGTTTATTGCCTAACATCACTAAACCAACGAATGATAAGTGCGAAGTATGTGCTGAAGTTAAAGCCATCAAAAAGGGTTGTTTACCTGTTGTTTCTAGAGATAATACTGATTTGCTTTCCTTAGTTCACACTGATCTTGCTGAATTTAGAAGCTTAATGTCTAGAGGAGGGAAATATTACTATATTAACTTTATAGATGATTACTCTAGATACACGAAGGTATATCTCCTTAGAAACAAGCATAAAGCAGGTGAGATGTTTCTGAAATATAAAGCTGAAGTTGAATATCAACTAGATAGGAAAATTAAAAGGCTTAGGTCAGATAGGGGAGGTGAATATGAGTCTAATCCCTTTGCTGACTATTGTGAACAACTTGGCATAATTCATGAGACTACCCCTCCACATTCACCTGAATCGAATGAGGGTAGCTGAAAGAAAGAATAGAACCTTGAAAGAGATGATGAATGCTATGTTGGTTAATTCAGGTGCACCCCTGAACTTGTGGGGGGAAGCCGTCTTATCTGCTTGTTTTATTCAGAACAGGATACCTTATAAGGCAACTGGCAAGACACCCTATGAGCTATAGAAAGGCTATACGCCTAACCTAAAATATTTCAGAATGTGGGGGTACCTCACCAAAGTTCTGTTAGTATGACCTAAAAAGACTAAATTAGGTTCTAGAACTGTTGATTGTGCGTTCATTGGTTATGCTAATAATAGTGCTGCTTATAGATTTTTGGTTGTTAAAAGTGACTCTGACCAGGTTGCTGTAAATACTACTCTGGAAACCAAAAATGCTGATTTCTTCGAAACAATTTTTCCTTGGAAGACTAGTCTCGAAAGAACTGTTAACCATACTGAACTCCTATGATAATGCTATGCATTCTAGAGAAGGAGTAAAAGAGTAAAGATATCCACCAATTTTGGTGACGATTTTCACATGTTTCTTGTGGATGATGATCCGATAACCTATGATAATGCTATGTATTCTAGAGACGCACCTTTCTGGATAGAAGCAATCAACAGTGAGTTAACCTCAATTATGTCTAATCATACATGGGAAGTTGTTAATTTACCTCATGGTGCTAGAGCTATAGGTTGCAAATGGATCTTCAAGAAGAAACTAAGAGCAGATGGCTCTATTGAGAAATACAAGGCTAGGTTGGTTACGAAGGGATTCTTCCAGAAGAAAGGCATAGACTATTTTGACACTTTCGCCCCTGTGACACGAATATCTTCTATTAGGATCTTAATTGCATTGGCAGTAGTTCACAAGTTAATTATCCATCAAATGGATGTGAAAACTGCTTTCTTAAATGGTGATTTAGAGGAGAAGATTTATATGTCACAGCCAGAAGGTACCATTGTATCGGGTAGTGAGAAGAAAGTATGCAAACTAGTTAAGTCTTTATATGGGTTGAAACAGGCACCTAAACAATGGCATGAGAAATTTGATTCTGTGATGGTGTCTAATGGATACCTGATCAATGATGCTGACAAATGCGTATACTATAAGTCTTTTAATAATTCTTATATTATGCTTTGTCTCTATGTGGATGACATGCTTATTTTGGGACCTAACCTTGATATTATAAATGAGACCAAAAGATTTTTAGCTTCAAATTTTGATATGAAAGATCTTGGTGAAGCTGATGTAATCTTAGGTATTAAAGTTGTAAAGACAAAAGATGGTCTTACATTGTGTCAAGAACACTATGTCGAGAAGTTTTTGAAAAGATTTGGATATTATGACTGTAAGAGGGGGTCGACGCCATATGATGCTAATATCCATCTTAAGAAAAGCAAAGGACATAGTGTCTCTCAGAAAGAATATGCCCAAATTATTGGTAGCTTAATGTACTTGATGAACTGCACGAGGCCTGACATAGCTTATGTTGTTGGCAGACTGAGCAGATATACTCAGAGTCCTAGTAAGGAACACTGGGTTCCCATTGAGAGATTAGCCAAGTACTTAAAAGGTACCATTAATTATGGGATATCTTTCAAAGGGTCCCCACCTGTGCTAGAGGGTTATTGTGATGCTAACTGGATCTCAGATTCAGATGAGATCAAATCCACTAGTGGTTATATGTTTACCCTCGGTGGGGGTGCAGTGTCTTGGAAATCTACCAAGCAAACATGTATAGCTCGTTCAACCATGGAGTCCGAGCTAATCGCCTTAGAGAAGGCATGTTCTAAGGCTGAGTGGCTTAGAAACCTCTTAGCGGATCTTTCCATTGGTGTAAATGCTCCTCCTCCTGTGCCTATGCATTATGATTGTCAAGCTGCTATTGCAAAGGCAAAGAGCAAGATTTACAATAGGAAAAGTAGACATATACGTCTAAGACATACAGTGGTAAAACAGCTGTTAAAATCCGGAGTTATATCCTTGGTTTATGTGAGGTCAGAGTTGAATTTGGCCGATCCTCTGACCAAACCACTTAATAGGAGGCAAGTGGAAGATACATCGAGGGAAATGGGACTTATGCCTAAAACAGAAGACAAGAGTGATGGTAACCCCACCTATTTGAGTGGTGATCCCATGACTTAGGTTCATAGGGGTAAGAACAAGTCACTGGTTGTTTTTGTGTACTATCGACTATTGAATTTGAGATGTTCCATTCTTATGATGAGATAGTACTATATTTATGAATACAACTACTGCAGTGAGAAGGTTGAGCTTTGCTCTTAATAGAATCCATATCCCAAATCTTGAGGTGGTGTGTCTAAACTGCAGTACACACTTGATGGAAATCTACCTATACGAGTGAGGAACTGGATCGGTTCCTATGAGAGCTTTTGGCAGGCTTTCTAGAGCACTCATGAAAAACCAGGAATCAGCGCAGGGCCAAAAAGCGCAAAATCGCAGAACAGTGAAGTACTAAGAATTACAATGTGGATGCAAGTCCTCTGTTCACATTTAAGGTTGTTGGTTCATAGAAACTTGTTTTACCAACCTCCTGTGAACAAGTCTTGCTATCCTAATGGCTGGTTCATAGCTGAAAGGTACCAGTACTTAGGCATTGTGTTCGTGCTACGGCTAGCAGATGAAACAACCACATATTTCAAAATATGTGGGGGAGGTGTAGTCGGTATAGGCATAGCATGTGTGGTGTATTTTGAAATAGTGGGGTATTGTTGGAACTCTTGTTTTAGTTCCACTTTGTAAGTATTTCAAATACACCATAGACAAAAGGAAAGAGACTTTTGTTTAGTCCCACATCGCTTAAAACCCACACTTGTGAATGGGTATATATATATGTTTACACATTCTACATGGTTGTGATGAGTGGGTAGTAAGAGGGGTACTCGCGCGCCCGGGGGGCATTGGACTAGAATGCACCCGGTTTGGAGGGAAGCTCCAAAAAACCTTAGTGCGCTTGTGCGGGCACGTCGCACGCGCAGGGGGGTACAAATCCGGGCCGTTTAGCCTTGCGCGTAGGCGGGACACAACCCTACTTTTTGTACTTTCTCTTGGTAGTGAGCCCGCGATTTATGCGGTCCATTATTTAACCACTACTACTCATTCAACACGTCTCATACATGTTCCTGATTGTACTCCTGATATTTGGTTCATGATCTAACAGTATTAGAGTTTTGCAACTCTATTTATTCATTCGTTCTTCACAGAAAGAACACACCGCTGAGATCCAAAATCACCAAATAGAGAGAGATAAAAAATGTTGTCGTTCGTCTTCTTCTCTGTTCGATAGTAGGTTGCAGATAGGTACTGCTATCTGTAACTCGTTATTGTATCCTGGAGGAAAGTCGCCGTTCGAGCCTTACAGTTACGATAAGGGGCGAATCTTTTCTTGAGGACAGTGATTCACACGCCTCAACGATTCTGACTTCTGTTCTATGAAGATATTACTCCAACAGATGCCAGGAGAAGGGAAGAGAGGCTCCCGAGGATGGAGTCGAGACCGGAGGTCAGCTGCAGCCACCCGAAGGCGAAGCTGCAGTTGTTGTCGTCGGTCGAGTTCGCGACCAGGGACTGGATGGCGGGCGCCGCTAGGGCCAGTCCGACGCCGTTGAAGCCCCTGGAGATTGCGACCTGTGCGGAGAGGAATTCTATAGTAATATGCCTTGACGAAGGTGTAGCATTGTACCAAGTTCCAACTCGTCGTCTTGGTAAGAGTCCCTTCCGTGAAGATTGGATTACTTTGTATAGGGGTACCAGGTTTAGAACCTAATTAGACTTTGGGTACTACATTTGTCCGTTTTAAATTTTAGATATTCGAACTTTTAGTGACACATTTTTGTGACGAACATTCGTCATTGAAAGACTCATTTCGTCACTAAAATATTTCACTAAAAGTTTTGGTATCCAAAGTCTAAAACAGACAAACCAGTACCCAAAGTCTAATTAAATATAAATCTGATATCCTTATACAAAATAATCCATCAAAATTATAATTTTCAGTGGATGGATATTTGCTTGAATGCGTACATGTCAAGCCAAATGTCATCAACCAATTGTGATTGGGCTTTAAATGAAGCTTTCGGATGAAACACAACTGCAATCCAAACTCCTCACTTACCATGCTCCTCCTTTGGTTTGACACCAAAACTTCTCCATCCTACTAAAATTTTTTGGTTAGATTAGGAAATCGGAACTTAGCATACTAACACAAAATCTCTTGGTAGTTACCAGCTAATGATCCAAGTTTAATTTGGACTCGATTGTGCACCAGCAGGCCAGAAAAATTGAACTAGCTACCAAACTAGTTCTTAGCTATGTTTCACGGACACAAAAATGGTGTCAGTTTCGTGTCTCTACTTGTATTCGTGAATATTTATGCAACACAGGTGACTACCATTCTATTGGTATGTTCCTTTCTTGTATCTATATAAAGCCTTTATCCCTAACCAACTGTAGTTTGAATTGTAGTTACATTTCGTTCCATTGTTCATGTCCATTTCCGAAATACTAGTTGGACTAGCAGTACAACTGAGTAGCAACTATAATTGGACTAGCATTTGAAACTGCAAACTTGGTCATCAATCAGCACAACTGGGTAGCAACTATAATGCTCCAGTGTCCATGTCCTGTTGGATAGTATCAGACACCATATAGACACACCAAATAACCTAATAAAAAATAATTTTCCCGTGGTTTTTGACCACAGGCGTGACCGCAGGTCCACGTGACAGCAATCATCGGCCTCCTCCTATCACCGGCCCCACCTCCTTAAAATCCCGATTAAGAGATCAATGGAAGGTCGCCACATGGCCTGCGGTCACGTCCGCTGTCACAACTCACAGGCAAAATAGCAGTGTCCTACCTAATATGCATATGGTTTGCACTGTAAAAAAGCGACAATGTAGCCTAACATCTACTACCTACCTACCTCTACTGTAAGCCCCCTATTTTTACTAATATATTTCTTTTTTATTATTATTATTTTTCTGTCATCCATTTTTATTTCTCAAAACTATTCATCGTATATTTTTACTTTTATATATATATATATATATATATATATATATATATATATATATATATATATAGCAATATTGATTCTAGAGGGTACTATATATTTTTACTAGGATAAATTAGTGTAAATATATAGGAAATTTATATTTTTAAATAAAAAGTTTTTCAATTTATATGTCAAGTACATTTATATATATATATATATATATATATATATATATATATATATATATATATATATATATATATATATATATATATATATTTTATATATATATATTCAACATTTTATTTTAAAATGTATGTTGTTTAAATTAAGTAGTATATATATATGTATATATATATATATATATATATATATATATATATATATATATATATATATATATATATATATATATATATATATATATATATATATATATAGGTAAATATATAGTATAAAAAAAAGAGAAAACAAAAAAAAAAATGAAACCCACACAAACCCATCAAAAGCAACCCCCCCCCCCCCCCCCCCCCCCCCCAAACCGAGACTTCCCCCAAGCCCAACCCAACCGCCCCAGTATAAAACAGAACATAGGTATATATAGAAAATAGAGAGAGGTGATCGAACAAAAACCCTAACCCAATCCCTAGCGAAGCAACCCAGCGCCACCCCGACCCCCTTGGCGGCCACACTTGACCGCGTGCCGCCGCGCGCACCACCGGAAGGCCAGCCAATCCCGCGCGCGCGCAGGCAGCGCAAAGCCACAACAGCAATGGCAGCAGCAGCAATGTGATTTTGCCACGAGAATTCTTCGTGCATGATCGACCATTCGTCGAGTTATTTCTTCCGTACATCCCTAACCTAACCCTCTTTGTCTCTCTTCAAGTAGATTTATTTATTTAGCGATGTACGCGCTGTAAATCGAGTGCCAAAAGTCGAAAAATATTAGTTTTACTGAAATGAATAAAATAGTTAACCAATAGTTTCATCCCGATTTGAAAGGCGATTATTGGCCGATCTAGCGACCGATTTGGCAAACCACCTGAACAATGTTTTAGATAACCTAACCAAGATGGAAACCCCATTATTAGTTTGATTTCTATTTGTTTATATAGTAATAAAAATCAGAATAAAATTCAGGAAAAAATTAGGAAAACTATTTTCGAAAACCTTGAAAATCTCCAGATACGGCGTGCGTCCCGACAAACCGAACGACGTGGTCGCAATCCATTAGCATCGAAAGACGCGTACGGATGTTGCAGACGTGTAGGATTCGATGGAACTTGATTTTGCTGTGTGTGCGCGACGAAATCGATACGTATCTGTCGAGATACCCCGTATCGGCCTATTTGTAAATTTGTCAATTACTTTGTTCATGCTCATCATCTCGAGATGAAACTTGCGCCAACAGGACTGTATCATTTTTTTGGTCCTGTATGCCAAGTTTGGTCCAATTCTGAGAAAGCCGACCGGAACGCTATTTTGGTGGGCCCGTAATCCGATCCAACAGACGAATTTGTGCACGGCCCATCGGAATTCAACTTTGGACATACAATTAGGTTCATCTCATCAAATCGGACCCGTAGACATATAGTTTGACGACTTTAGAGACCGTAAATACTGGCACGCTTTTCGGTACAAAGTGAGTCCAACGGCGGACATCGTTTTGGCCGAAATTATCATTTTGCTCTTGTATCCAGAATTGGACTTATGAACAGACGATCCTAGCTAATTTGACTATTCTGAACACGTTGATAGTTGTAGCACCCAGTTTTCCAAATGAGGCTAATTTTGAAATTTTATGTTTATAATTATTTTAATAATAATATTTAATTCATGATATAATTTTTGGTGATTTTAAATTATTTTTTAAATTATTTAAATCAATGACTTGTGGTTTTGACGTTTTGCTAGTGAAACCCTAGAGACTGTTTGACCTAGAGCCTAACCATGTGATTATGATATTTTAATATCATTTTTGGCCTAAGGATATTTTTACATTTGACCTCTTTGAATTATTTTGATATTATTTTATTATTTATGATATTGTTTTGGGGTTATTTGAGTCGGGTTCGAATTTCAACTCAATCCGACTTGAAACGGGGACCCGGGGGTAGTTTGACTCTAGTGGGACCCACACACTAGTTAGACATGGCCCACATGATATTAATTTTAGTCAACATGATAGAAATATTTTAGTTATAGGTTAGACTAATTATTATGGATAAGGTTAGTGTGATTAGAGACTTTAGAATGACTAATTTAGCCCCAACCAATTAGCCCTTTCCTAATACTCATAGAATAGGTTAGTAGGGGCTTTTGGACTTTTCCTAATAGGACAAAACCACCTTTATGACCAGCAACAATAAGGATAGGGTTGAGCCTCCCATTTGTCATTATCCATCTATTTTTCTCTCTCTTGTTCTTCCCCAAATTCCTAGAGAACAATCCCTAGCAATTTCTCCACCAAATCCTTCCATTTCACCACCAAATCTTCTTCTTTCCTTCTTCATTCTAGCCAAGGAGGAAGCTACCCAAGTTTGGGAGGATTCGGAGCTCGTTCGTGTCCTTTTGGAATCTCTACGTGTCGGTGTCGCTCCGGGAAGGTTTTTCTTCGATTCGATCTACCGGGAGGTATAAATCCCTTCTCTTTTTTATTTCCTTATGCATATAGGTCTATTTTGAACCCATAGGAATGACCCCCATGGTTGTATCTCCATTTGTGTCCATTTTGTGTCCATTTGGAGGTCATAGGAGTGTCCTTTGTGTTGTGGATGTGTTCATGTTACATATATAGATTTATATATATATATTGTAATGAGAGTGTATCTATATTTATATATGTAATAAATGGTTCATGATGATTATATAATCAAGTTTGTGAGTGTGGTTCCTCATATTATTATTGCTATTATTGTTGTGGATAATTAGGATATATATTGTGTATTCTTTTGGCTCAAACTATCTAAATCCGTCATGATTTTTATCCACGTTTTTAATTTCAGTCCTAACTTAGAAATGTCGTAACTTCTAGCTCAAAGCTCGGTTTAATCTCCCGTTTTTTTTAAAAGAAGCGTATTGAAGTTAGATTTCCAAAAACTTGTATTAATAGGCCTAATTCTTTCTGTAACTTTCTAGAAAATTATTTGAGTGTCAGCTGTATGAAAGACAAACGCGTTCTCGGTGTTTTTGCGATTCCGGGAGTTTCCGGAAACGAAAACGCGATCCGTTTAAAGTTTTGGAAAGCTAATACATAGATCTATAACATACTTTAATCCTAAATTTTAATTTATGCTGAGATGGTACAGTATTGATTATTAGTAGGAGTTACTATTCGGCATATGCATTTTGTGCACCTTTGTGTGTAATATAATATTCTATTTGATTTTAACCCATGTTAATGTATATACATTATGTAATTAAATAGAGAATACAAGCATAAGTAAATGGTTAAATAAATGATGTATGAGGTGTAAGTATCCTATCTAATGTAAGCATGTATAAGTATGGCTTGTAATGAATATGTAGGTTCCATAGTATGTAATGTATGGTACATATAGTGGTGCAAAAGAATAATGAATGATGAATGAATGCAAGCATGAATGTAATGTAATAATAGATGTAATGTATGTAATATATAAGTTAATGAGATGTAATGTTCTATGTTAACACAAATCCTATACTACCTCATGTACCCCTTACACTATGTTGACACTATCACACTTGACACTTTGTTCACTTACACTTTGACACTCTTTGATATGTATACACTATGTATGCCCATTTAACCCTCACTTGTCCCTTTGCCATGTTCACATACACACACATAGCCTCTTAAATAAGTATTTATGAATATAGTTAACTTAGCTATGTATGTATATTATATATATGGTAGCATATTGTATTGTAATATATAAGTTTATATAGCCATTGAAATGCCATGATTATAGACCTAATGTTGAATACCAATATATGCATGTGTATATATGTGTAGACATGTATAGCTTAAAGTAATAGATTACCTAGTGTATATCTAATGTGAATTCTTGCCTATTTGAGTATTGAATAATTGCATGCTATATAGAATTGGGTGTATGTTGGCTTGTATAGCCTTGTATTAATGTGTGCTTGCTAGGATAGTCTTGGTTAGGCCTAGTAAGACTTGCTGGATTAGGACATGACCTAGTTTGACCTAGTTTGACTAGTGCAGTTGACCAGAGTTGACCAAGGGTTGACTTTGGCCTAGTTTGACCTAGATTCATGTAGAATGCATTGTAGTACTTTATATTACCCTTCTGGACATGTTGTGACTTGTGCTGTTCTAAATAGGAGCCATACACCTCTCCTCGGACAGTACATTTTCTTTGGACATTCAGATAGCAGGCGAGTACATTCTCTGATAGTTCTCTCATTTATTTGTCAATTACTGTATTTCAGTTCTAGCTAGTTGTATGCGATTCTCTGTTACAAAACGTGTGGATATTACTGGATTCATGTATACGACACACATTTATTTTCTGGCCTCTATTACTGGTATCATCATTTCCGGCTTCTATTACTGGAATCACCTGCTGGAATCATTTACTGGAATCATTTACTGGTATCATTATATTTTGGCTGGACTCATCTTGAATCATTGTGTCGGAATTCTAGATTTACTTGCTGGGAGGGAAAATACTAGAGTAAGACATGTAGACATACCCTATTACTGGAATCACCCCTACTGGAATCTACTGAAATGATAGCCATCTCTCGCCTGATCAGTGAAAGGTGTGCCGGAATACCCACAGCCGTTTACATATCGATCTCGGTATTTTAAAACACACTGTTAGAGTATAGGCTGGACTCACCCTGGAATCATTGATCACTATAACTGGAATCGTCCCTTACTGGATTCATCTTGTATTAGATTCATCTTGTACTAGACTTACATTGGAGTTACACTGGTCTATATTGTTGTCTGGACTTTATATCATATTACCCTGGTTCAGCTAGTTCTATTTTTACAGACTTCATTGCTATGATTCTTCTCTTGTTTAGTTATTTACTTTCCTTGCACCTTATCTGTCTTTCTTACCATCACCTGAATATAAACTGCCATTTTTATCAATACAACTGTCTATAACTGCTTTATAGTTCTCTGTCATTTACTTGGATTTTCTAGATGAGATGTGCTCGTTCCTGTCCTGACTGGACCTGTTGATAAATTTTACAGATAGCTTGGAGGTTGCCTGCTAGCCTAGAGGAGACACCTTAGAGGTTGTTTAGATAGTTATTTTATTTGTCTGAAGTTGTATTTACTTTGTGGATTACTGTATTTGAGTTTTGAGATGTATTTCTAGGTTTTTGTATCTTAGACACTTAGACTTCTATCTCCTGTATCTCTTTGGATTTTATGTTTTATCTATCCTTATCATGCTCTACCTTAAATGTGATTGAGACTGTATCTGCTTAGCATTATATTGTTAGAGGATGTGACCTAGGACAGCATTCTACCCGCCGACACTGCGGCGTAGGCTGGACGTTGTTACGTTCTCGTACCCTAACAGTGGGTGCGGGTCGTGACAATAATATCTGTTTCAGCTCCCGGAGACTGTTGTGAAGTTGGACTTTTGTGTGGCACATTGAGTGGTTGATATTATCGGTTTCACCAGCAAAGGATCCCATGCGAGTACATTTTGTTGTTTGTTTTCGATATTGATTATTACTATATTTCACTGTTGGTCATTCTTTATGTGATTTTTGTCTCTTTTATGTTTTGTCATATTTTATTTTTTGGGAAAGGAGAAGTACCAAGGTTGTGTAATATGACCTTATACAATGTAGACATCGTAGACAGTGATTTATTATCGCAAAGTAGGCATCGTAGACAGTGTTATTTTATTGTAAAGTAGACATCGTAGACAGTGTTATTTTATTGCAAAGTAGACATCGTAGACAGTGTCATTTTATTGCAAAGAAGAAATCATAGACATTGTTTAGACATCATAGACATTGTGTATTGTGGTGTAACTGTCCCTAGACCGATCACATATCAAGGTACTTCAGTTAATTAGAAAGTATTTTCTTTTGTTTATTTCATTTACTGTCCAATTTCTGTCTAGTTTTCTCATGTCTTTCTTTATTTATTTTTAAATCATATATTTAAGGGCTAACCTCTGCTTTATAGTCGTTTTCATATATTGGAACTGCATTCAATAAATTATACTCGTTCCATCCTGACTGGATAACCCAACATTTTTCAGATTAGTCGAGACTACGCTTAGCTTTGGAAAGGCGGGTGTACTTGCATGCCAAACCTAGAGGCTAGTTAGATAGTTGAGTATTTATTCAGTTGTTCCTTATAAATTGTGAGAGCTTGTTCCTTGTATCAAATATAATTCCTTGAATATTGTAATTTAATTTAGTTATTGTGAATGAGCATTATTTGTGATTTTGAGCATTGTGGCTTGACAACGTTCTACCACCGACACTGCGGCGTAGGCTGGCTTGGACACGCACTTGTATCCCGAAAGGCGGGTGCGGGTCGTGACAAGTTTTTGTGGTAGCCCATGCAGGCCTATTTTTGCAAATTATGCGAACTCGTGATAGTACTTAAGTTATTCGTACTATTGCAAGCCTGCGACTAGGAAATGCTCATTCACAATTAGGATTGAATTGATTTAAGAGAATAACTAGGACTAGGAGTCCCTTATTCAAACTGACCGCAGGGTTATTAAGGTTGTTATATATGCCATGCACTTTAGATAAGGAGTTATTAAATTTATATAACTTGACAGATCCCTATAGATATACTATTACGTTTTGACATGACGATATAACCCAATGTGGATATACTATTCACTTGGTAAGTTAGGCCTTCCTAGAATTAATGCTCTAACGTTGATAAATTGTTCAATTTTTTTTCTTTTTGCCCTCTTTAGATATCATCCTCATATCATAGTCTGAATTGCCTATATAATTTCCATTTTGCCATAATAATTATTTTATAATTTCTGATTATGTTGTCCATATATAAACCTTGAGTTAGTTTCGATTCAAAATTTTTCCTCAACCATTTGAATACACATGAAATAGAGATTGAAATGTTTGTACTTCTCTTTTTTTTGGTTATTTTCTCCCTGATCAATCTTTTATCTTAAGGATTGAGACTTATAGGACAGATACTTACACTTTCTATCATAGTCAACTTGTTTGAATCTCTAGAAGCTCTTTTTGAATTTTACGGATATAGTTGGAAGAATATTCGTTGACTCATAATGACAAGACAGCAGCGCACTGTCGCCATTTATTTTATGGAGACTGTGGGTTCACTGCAGCCAGCAGCGCACTGGTGATGCACGACTCCTAGAGTTGAAATTATTTCAAGGAAATGTAGGTTATCGAATATTGCCAAAACTATGTATGAGTGGTCCACTTTTGATCTTAGTTACCCTTGTGTCAATATTAGATAGAGTTAATAAATATCCGATATCATATCCTACATGAGTCACGAAACCAAGAGTTTACTACAGCCAGGTGTAGCATAAATCCTCGGTAAAATGACTTCAGACAAGATTATAGTCTTCAGATACTACATAGGTTAGGAGCATGCCCTGTATGTCACATTGATTTAAAGCCAATACTAGGAGAAATTTTATAAGTTGGGTAGCATGCCTCCCAACCTAGTTTTCCGTTGTCCTGATGACCTATTAAAGAGGTATTTGACTAACACTAGTAAGTTTACCTAGACTATAGAGTTAGCGGTCTCTAACTCATTGATCGACCAAGGCCTTGGGCAAAAAGACAAGCATGACAACTATAAAGGTACCAACACCGGACGAGTCTTAGATTTTGATGAACTTGAACTACTTGTGTTTTCCTTCAATCATAAATCTTGCGTACATATATTTTGGTCTGTCTTGACTAACGCCGCTATTATAGCCTAGTTTTGCAGGCTTATGCTTTATCGAGCTTGTTCGAGACATATGTTTATTGGGGACGCCCACTAACATATTGTCTAATCAGAATCAATGTATTATGTTCCGATCAACCTTAGTGTTCTCGGCTCGCTCTTTATATGATTATTACACATGGATTGAGATATAGTTGACAAATATACTTGCCTCTAGGATCTCATTCGCAACTGCCTTGACAACTCTCCTTGAATTATTCGATCCCCTTCGAAAACTGTAATTGCATTCGAGTTTCCCTCTCTTGAACTCTTTATTGTTTTCGCCTTTACATATTTCATAAAAACAAATGCTTGTATTAGAGAGAAGATAGACACTGAATGTCCCTCCTAGTTCACCATATCACCTATGGCCATGAAAGTTATTACGCAAGCATCCTCCACCTATTCGAAATAGAAGAACGATCTTGAACTTGATTCATATCTACCATATCCCATTCTCCATCATGTCGTGTAATATTCTTTTATAACCAAGAGTCGAGGTACAATATTGTCACGCCCCAGTACCGAAATACAGGGACGGACGTCGGCCAGCTTGTCACGCCCCAGAACCAGAATACTGGAGAGCGGGGGCAGACATAGCCAGCTACGTATAACGGAATAGAATCTACACCGTTATACGGTCATGGCTGTCTAGATATGTGAGGGTTTCACTACAATCCATCAGTCTCTTAAGGTCATAAAATAGCCTATTGTCTCAATCTCAACCAACTAATAATAATTACAAGATGTCAGACCACCAAATACACAATAGTAAGGCGTCCCATACATTATATATTCGAAATGATCATGAAGCTAGTCGTTACAAAATGTGAGGACTAGCAAGAGTTCAGTCATACATGATCAACCCCCGGGGCTTGTCAATCATGTCACAGCCCGTAGGCGGACAGTAAGTAAGTACAATCGAGCTAACACTTGCTCGTCGGCTAAACGCCTCAAAAGAATAATGTACAATATTACAGTGGGAGAACAAAAGAAACCCACTCGATGCCCTGGTTACGCCTGGTGACCACCATCGGGCTGAAAAGCAGGGAGATCCTTTGGTGCTGCTCCGGTATCTGGCCATACAAAACCAGCTGGGTCAGACCCCAGAAAGAGCAAGTGCCACAAAGGAGGCTTCACTTAAGAACTAAAACCAACAAATCATTATCATGCAATATGTAAGAAAACAACAATAAGTAACACAGATTGAGGTTTGTGCACTACCAATGCACTTATCCCAATTAGAGAAAATAATTAAGTGAGGCATCATTGACATACGATAACTGGAGAATCATGCTAAATAAAATATAGCTGGACAATATATGAAGAAAAGAAGGTTCTATTCCGGAAGCCAGGTTACAATCCTTAAACCAAACAAGGACCGAGATTGTAACCCTTCGCCTGAACAGAACTTAGTCTCTGATCATTTATTGCTAAAGGTGCCAATCATTAAGGTAAAAAAGAGAGAGTACAATGATAAAAGTGACAATGAAGAGTGCAATATGCTAGAGTGACAATAGAGTACAATTGTTATATTAACAATCTGGAGTGACAATCATTTAATCATTCTGGTACAATCTTTCAATCAATCACTTCTAGACAATACTATACTGGACTAGACTCCATCCAAGCAATCACGGCCAATCATTGCCTACGGCTTTCTACATTAACTAACTAGGGTTATCACAATCCTAGTTACTAGCAAGATGCAATGAGATGCTCCAAGTAGTCACAGGTCCTGCAGCTATCCAGGTTATCCAGGCGAACATTATAGTGACAATTTAGAGAGTACAATACATTAGAGTGACAATAGAGTTCAATCATTTAAGTGACAATGGTGGGTGCCCCACATGTCAGTGGGCTGGAAATGTGCCCTACTCGTCAGCAGGCTACAAGTCCAAACATTTGCGGCCGGGATAACGGGATCGCCTGTAACTGGAGAACATCTCTTCATGTCTAGTGAATTATACTAGTCATTAACCTTAGTCCATTTTCGTAGGTACTCCTGACCGTGGTACTCAGGAGTCCCCTCCTAGACATGATGCAAGACAGGACTGGATTATTTGTACAAGCACAATCGTCCACAGTGTCAGGATTAATTATACAGGTCATGTCATGTCAGGTAGCCGTCACAACAGCTTATCAAATGTATCATGCCAGGTTATCATGTCAAGTGAACTGGTCAAGAGTGCGCCACGACGGACAACTATCAGGTCATGTCATATTTACTTGTCACACCGTGTCATGTACAACTGTCATTTCAATCATGTCAATCAAATCATGATTTATCAAGTTCAGGACAAAAGGCGTAAGGATATAAAATGGATGTAAAATATACAATAAAGGGGTTACAAGACATGGGCAAATAGTAATAAAATAATAGTACACAGGGCTATTGGAGAGCCATACGGCTCAGAAAGAACAGGTATATGCGGCTCAGGAAGATCGGTCCATGCGGCTGGATCAATGCGGGTCAGAAATCGAGCCCATGCGGCTCAGGTAGATTAGGCTCATGCGGCCAAGAGTGAACTCTTATGCGGCCAGAAAATAATCTCTCATGCGGTCAGGATAGAGACTAGCTCATGCGGCTGGGGAACAATATGCGGCAGGATCAACTCATGCGGCTGGGTAAGGACTAGTCCCCATGCGGCCAGGCAAAACAGGGCGCATGCGGCTCAGTCCAATGCGGCTGGAAATGGGCGGGTCTTCATGCGGCTAGGATTCAATCAGGGGTTCATACGGCTAAAATAACCAATCAAGTCCATGCGGCCCGAGTTAAGTCAAATTCGGCTAAAATAATGGTCCTAAGTCATGCGGCTGGGATTGAAAGTTCATGCGGCCGAGGATTGAAAGTTCATGCGACCGAGGATTAAACCTTTATGCGACTGAGGAGTTAGTCCCTGCGCCATAGGCCATACGACTAAACAGTGCAACAAGGCTTATGCGGCATGAAGGAAACTTGTCGCATAAAGCTATGCGGCTAAGTTCATGCGGCTATGAACAGTTCTTCTTCTCCATTCTTCCGAAGAGAAGAACTCTTCAAGCCATGGCTTCCAAGCTCCATAAACGTTTCATCCAGAGTCCAAATCTGAACTTCCATAGGTCAAAATAGGGCAGAACGAAATGCTCTACAACATAGAACCATCAGAACTTGATAAAAACAAGATTAAATAGATCAAAACCCAAGAAATCTGAAAATAGTATAAACTTAGATCTACGAGAATCTAGCCATAGAAAGTAGAAATGCCAAGTACTAAAGTAAATTAAAATGCTGTAAGGAAGAGAATAAAGTAATAAAATTGGAGTTCCTTCATGAAGCAAGTTGTACTTGTCTAGACCTCTCTCTCCTTCTCTCTGGTAGGTAAGGAAGTAAATGAGGAAGAAGAAGATGATTAATGAAGAGAGAGAAAGGAGAATGGGTTAATAAATGGTAGTAGTGGTAGGTAGGGGGTTCACCCTATTGGTTCATGATGAACCAAGCAAACCAAACCAAGCCAAGCCAACCCGAACCAAGAATAAACCAAGCCTCACTAATCCAAAAATAAACCAATGAACCATTAAAACCAATTAAACTATCAATGCCAATAAAACCAAGTCAATGCAAAATAAACCAAGATAATTAATCATGACTAAAATAAAATATGGGTCCAAAACACGTATACGTACACTAAATACGTATCACGAATTTGGGACATTACACAGCTACACCGTATAAGGTACGAATACGTTATACGGCGATGACGGCTGTCAATATTGCTGGGTATCCTAGCATGCAAGTATCTATGGCCTTAATCCGATCTCATATCCACAGGCTATAACAAGAAAATAACTACAAGAGAGAGAATCATATGGAAAGCGAAAAGTACTCATATGATAATCAAGAATTCTACAGTACTGGATAATCGTGTAGACGAGTATACCTTTGCACAGTTCCTACCATGGTCGGAAACTGAAGCACATCCCCCAAGTCAAGTCTGGAAGATCCACAGGGTCGGTCAAAGGCAATCTGGGAACAATCCAGGGTTGGTCAGGCCAACCGTAGCAAGTACCAGAAAGGAAGCAACAAGCCAAACAATTATATGAATAAGCGGCCACTCAAATGCCTACGGCTATCTAGGTGGGGGTTGGGTTACCCCAACAATGCTCTATAGGAATCCTCAGATCGTGCCGTTCCAGCAGGGCTAGCGGGGCCAAGTATAGCAAGACAAGATAAGCACCGATCCCTCGTAAGGCCACCGTGCGAGCAAGAGAAGTACATAGTACGTAAGTAGTAGCCGGATCTAGCCATCCGCTAGTGCGAACGGTAACAACATCCGTGGCGGCCAGCCTGCAGGTCATGACTAATGTCTGGAATAAGGCTAGTAATGCATGATCTCGGGATTCCGTTCCCTTCCAATGCTTCTACTAGTTTAAGTTACCTAGATTATCCATATAGTTATCCGGAATCACATGTTGTGGTCACATGATCACCCTCCTAGATGTCGTACCTCATTACAGGAACACTAAGTAAGAATCAACCTCGGCACCTGTAGTCCCAGTTGTGATTCATCCATAGCGTAATGCACAAGCAATCAATCAATCCTGACCACGCTAAGACTATAGTCCAACTACCAGGGTACCCGTACAGGTAATCATATCATATAGCTAGAATATCAGGATGGCATCGCAATGCCATATAAACATGAAAGTAGCACCTCAAAGTGCCAGTAGACAAGGAGCACCGCAGTGCAAAATCAGGGCCAGTACCTCAAATGGTAAGCTGGACTTATAGCACGGATACAAGTAGTCATGTCGGGGACAAGGTCAAATTTGTCAGTCACATAAAATCAACTGCCCACGTCGTGGCATGGATATCAGGTCAAGTACATGGTCGAGATCTCTACTATAATATCCCATCAAGTATACAAGGGAGCCTACAACTCTAATTATCAAGTTGGTCTATCCACCGGATCAATCTATCAAGAGTCTCCCATCCACGATGGAGTGAATATCAAGTCAAGAAGGACAATCACCAAATACCAAGGTCATCACCATAAACAATGCTAGTCCCTCTGGCTCCCAAGAATCCCCTGAATCGATGATCACAAGCTATCAGCAAACAAGTCTCACTACTACCAAGATATAACAAACAAACCAGGTTTTGGACGCTTGGGAAGTCGAGTAAAAATCATACAATAATACCCTCGATATTCTCCTCGTTCTGCAAAATATTTGCGATCATCAAAATCCAAGAATCCACAGTCATGTCCGATCGAATTAGAACATCATCAAAAGAAGTAGCAACACTATCCAAGAATCTACGTGAGTCTATCAATCAATATCTTGAGATCATACTCTCAATAATACTCAATCCTCAGACATATCTCAAAATCACAAATCTCGATAAATAGGACAACTATCAGTCCTAACTGGCTAGACTAGGATAACTCCTAGAAAGAATGGTCAGGGGGACAAGAGTCTATTAATTAAATGTCGCCGAAAAAGTGGCAAGGATTGCGTGAACCGCTCTGGAGCAGATCCACAACCCTTAAACCAAACAAGGACCAGGGTTGCAGACCGTCTCCCGGGTGGAACCGTACTCCTTACGCTATCCGACGGACAAGGCAGGTCAAGAACTAGATGACTAATCTAGTCAAGAGTCTACCTAGCAAGTACGGGAATCAGACCACTATATCGAAAACAAGTAAGCACGAGTCTAGATTAGCAAACCAAAGGAATGGTTCTGCCTAATTCTTCGAACCAAATTCCTGACCAAAAATTCTAAAAAATTCGGCAGAGTCTCCTTTGTATTCTGGACGGGAGCTCCCAGCAAATTGCGGCTAAATCCACTAGGCGCAACCCGCCGCAAAATCGCAGGCTAAGAACACTAAGTCTCAGCTTCCAACAGCGCTACCATGCGTACTGGAAACCAAACCATAGCCGAGAACACTAAGTCTCGGCCTCCAGCAGAACTACGATGCATGCTGGGCGCCAAGCCAACACATTCAATAATAATCGCCACACAGGGGGCACCAAGACCCACAGTCATATCCAAGCCACAAGCAAGGTCATAGAAACAGTTAGCCAAGCCGTTATCCGACCGCGAGTCGGACACGGGGCATATGGGGGCAATCCATACTCGTGAGTCGTGCTCGTGTCCTCGGAGGTATGGATGACCCGTCCGAGTTGTCCGATACGGTCGTAAACCGGTATCGAACCAAGCTATCATAGGTTATCATCATGGCAGTTCTACTACTAAGCTACACGAATCATGGTTATATATTTACAATTAAAATTAATTAAATATAATAAATCTAGGAGAGAGGCAAGAGTCGTCGATGAGCAAGAGATACTTGCCTAGAGGGCTCGGGTAGGCAAGCAAGTCTTCAACGATCGGGATCCAGGGTAGCATGTCCATCGAGATCCTCATAACACACAATAAACAATCATTAGAATTAGATAATAAAATAATAACAAAAATCACAAAAAATGGCACGAGGCTATACCGTGTGGGTCCCGCAAGTAGTACAGGGATCTGGCACAAAAACTGAGGCATACGGATTGATATAGACACGCAAATTGAGACATGCACGAGAATCAAGATGGCACAAATATCGAGGCAAACAGAAACGGGATGTGCATGTAAATCGAGACGTACACGTAGACCGATACGGGCAAGCAAACCGAGACGTGCACGTAAATCGAGACGGAGCAAGATTCAAGGAAGCACACAAATCAATGCGACATACAAGTCGACGTATGCACGCAAATTGATGCGGTGCAGAGTCCAAGGTAAAACGCAAACCAAGACGGCACACAAATTCGTACGTGCACGCAAACCGAGGCGACATAAGGTCCAATGCGGCACACAAATTGGAGCGTACACGCAAACAAAAATGGCACATGGCGGTGGCGATGGCGATGAAGGTTGTAAAGGAGGTGGCTGCCATGACGGTGGTCGCAAAGGAGGGGCCGGGCTGGAGGTCGGGGGTGGTGGCTGCCATGGCGGTGAAGATGCTGGTAGGTGAGGTGCTGGTGCGTGATGGTGGCGGTCACAGGGATGACGCCGACGGAGAGGTCGAAGGCCGCGAAGGAGTGGCCAAAGGGGAGGGAGATAGAGCGAGCGAGAGAGAGGAATGAGAGTTGAGAGAGAGGGGGGAGAGGCTGAGTGAGCGGGAGAGAGGAGAGTACGGAAGAGAGAGGGGTGAGGAAAAAGAGTGGGGGAGGGGCTGAGTGAGCGGGAGAGAAGATTGGGGGGGCCGGCTGTGAGCTGAGGGGTGAGTGAGAGTTAGGTTAGGGTTTGGGTAGGTAAGGGGAGGGGTAGGTTAGATTATTTAAATAATTAAATAAAAATGATGATGATAGTCACAATAGTGATAATGGTAACAAGAACAATAATAGGAAAAATCCTATAATGAAGCTAACAATGTAAGCTTCAAGAAAATAATACCGATAGTGATAATAACCAAGTGCCAGGACGCAACAACCAAGACCAAACCAAGATCCAAAAATAATAATAAATTTAAATAGATACAAAAATTTAAAATATTCAAAATACGAAATACGATCAAATATCTATTTTCAAAAATAGGGATTTGACAAATTTCACTACTTTGGAAATTTTTCTAACCTTATTAATCCAAAAACCATTTCTTAGTTTCTGGAGTGAATAGTTGTAAGCTCTTCCTAATTTTAGAATTTCTGGGATTATGATTGGTTAGGATGAGTTGATTTCCACTAGGATGACAAATTAGTGCCTCATGAACACCCACTATCTATTTAAATCCTTTTGGTGTCCCTTGACGTAACATTGATATTCGGAGTACGAGATCAGTTATTTTCTTCCAACAAATTACATATACAAGATCTAGACGAGTCCACCTTCACCTAGGCATATCATGTCCCACCAAAACACATCCCCTTGTACTTTATTTTTATGATACGACTTTTCAGTCAAAATGGCTTAACTATAACCCTTACCATAATACCAATATACCTTTCGACTACAATTAGAGACTCAACATTGACTCAAACCTTTCGACCCAATATATGGTTGTGATCTATTTGAAGCCTAATTCGCACATGCCACTAGTGTGCCTCTCAATTGAGTCTTCTTGTGCTACTTAAACACAAAAATCACAGAAGATGCATTTTAGGCTTTAGGAATCTAGTTAACCAATAGGACTAGCAAATAGCCCATTCACTTGACTTTGAACCTATTCTAGATTATCCTAACCTAATAGAAATAGCTCAGGTTGATTTTTGGAATCTTGTCCAGTTAATATAGATAAAAAAACCCAAGTTCACTTAATCAAAGATTGATGTCCAATTTGGGAACCAATTAAAATCCAGTTAAACCCATCCATGAATATCGCCACATTTGGACTATAAACTAAACTTAAGAAACTAGGCCCCTACACCTATATTGTAGTCCCTATCTCATGGCCCACGAATCCTTTCTCCATCAATCTCTTAACCACATTCCTTCATAGTCTATGTTGTGGGATGAATACAATTCCGATGTACCAACTTGGGTTCGGTTATGCTCAACCAAGATTTCTCCTACTGCCCTGATGAAACATGATCAATATATAGTAAGGTTAAATAAGTAATACATAGGCTTCCCATAAAGTCCGTGACTATGATCAGAAGTACCCGATATCCTCATACATCTACTCGAAATTTGAGCTTCTTAGGAGTCCTATTTCTGTGCTTCCCAGGATAACCAATTTATCTAAGTTGGGTAGAACCTTGAACTTACTATACTCTGTCTTTTAGAATGGGATGCCAAACTTGGATGCCATTCGTGACCATTCTTCAATCTATTTGGAAGTTGTGGTACGATCTTCATATTGCCTTTTATCACTTGCTTATGCGGTTGGATAACCGCGGTAAAAGTTCGCAACCTTGATTTTTCTTCAAATTCTATTCTATCGCAGTATCGTGCTTTAGTTTTTAAATTCGAGAAACAAAAATTTGGTAATGCATAGATTGCAAAACCCTCTAGGAATTAGCAAATGATTAGGATAGATTGATTCCAATTGAACTAGTAAAACATTGGTTCATAGCGTCCACTCCTATCCGTATTATTTGATACCCACGACCGTGACTTTGATATTTGAAGCAGGATACTAGCTTTTTTACTTCCAACAAACTTCATGCTCATGAACTAGACCAATCAAACCACACACGTGATATACATGTCCCACACAAATACACCTTCATGTGCTATACTTCCATTACACCACATGAATGACAGAATTTCCCTTGGACTAAACCATATATGACAATTTTTTCCCAATTGATTTTAACCATGCAAACATTGACCCATCCCCTTCAAATAAACTAAATACCCATGTTCCATGTAAGACGCATCACATTTATAACATATGCTTTTCCCTCAAGCCAGCACATGTCTCCTACAAAACACCAAACACCTATCCTACTCACACTAGTCACTATGACTTAAAGAACCCGAACACTTACATAATCATATTCTATAGAAAGGTCCTGCACTTACCATGGATTCTCAACTCATGGCCATAAATTCTTCTCTCCCTAAGTTCTTTAAACTTATATCTTAGTTTTCCATGTTAGGCAAAGGACGAAATCCTTTTTGAACCAACACATTCTGGTTACATTCGAACAAGAGCCCCCTGCCCACTTGTTGAGAGCATGGTCGATAGAAACAATGTTAAACGATAATAGTTCTCCTATAAAAGTTATTGACCAAGAACGCTATGACAATATCTAGACTTCCTTTAAGATCCGAGACCGTAGTCAGAAATGCTTCACATTCCCGTGCCGCCCCTTAAAAATTATCCTTCTCAGAAGCTTGGTAACAATGATTCTTACAGTTAGACAATTTTTAAAAGTTGGGTAGGGTCTTGACCCAAGAATACCCTATCAGCCCCCCTAATTTTTACTACATATATTTCTTTTTTTATTTTATTTTTCTGTCATCCATTTTTATTTCTCAAAACTATTCATCGTATATTTTTCCTTATATATACATACATATATATATATATATATATATATATATATATATATATATATATATATATATATATATATATATATATATAAACTGAAAAACTTTATATATATATAGAAATTTTTATATATATATACTACATATATTTCTTTTTTTATATTATTTTTTTGTCATCCATTTTTACTTCTCAAAACAATTCATCGTATATTTTTCCTTATATATATATATATATATATATATATATATATATATATATATATATATATATAATATTTATTCTATAGATTTAGCAATATTGAGTCTAGAGGGTATATATTAAGTGGTCGGCGCCTCCTCCTCTCGCGGTGGCGTCCCCCCTCGGAGGCGGCCGCGTTCTTCTCTCTTCAGTGGCCGGCGTCCTCGCGCCTCCCGGTCCTCTGCGGCATTGGACCGGTCCCCGCCTCCGCCCCTCCAGCCCCGCCGGCGTTCTCTCCGACGTCGGAGGCCCCCTCCCTCGTGGGCTATGGTGGCCGCACACCGACCCTCGTGCTCGGTCTACCCCTCTTCGGTCCCCGTGCTGTGGCCCTCGATGGGCTCTGCCTCCCCCGTCCAGGTCCTCCATGGCGTCGGTCGGTGGATCCTCGCCTGCGGTGACGCCGTCCACGTCGTTCGCTCCCTGCTATGACCTCCGACGATCCCAACGCCGTGTGCTGGAGGGCTCTCCCCCTAGCCGGTGGTAGGCCAGCGGCCGCCCGGAGGTCGAGCCCCCTACTCCCTCCCCCTGGAGGTCGAGCCCCCTCTGTCTCCCCCCTCCTCTTCGGGTCCCCCCTTCCGTGCTGGACCCCCCGCCAGAGCCCTCGTCCCGGAGGTCGAGCCCCCGCTCCCTCCTCCCTGGCTCGTGGGACGAGCCGCCACCGTGCCCCCCGCTTCCACTGGCGGCTCCTCCGGCTTCCCGCCTCCCCCAGGCGAGTCCGAGCCCCCCTTTTTTTCCACCACCGGAGCTCCCCTTGGATCTCCCTCCCTCTCTCCCGCTCGCAGCCCGAGCCGGTCCCCCCGGCGGCCGCAGGCGCTTCGTCCCCCCGTCCTCTCTCGGGCAGTGCGCGGGGGGGGGAGGGGGGCGAGGCTCCTCGAGCCGAGCGCCCCCCCTCGGGCAGAGCGCTCCCCCACCCCCCTTTTGTCGTGCAGTGTGCCTTCATCGGGCTGTGAGCCTACCCTTCGGGCCGCGTACCCGACCCCCCACCACCACGTTTGTTTCGAATTTTTGTATTTTCGAAATATTCTAAAATTTTGATTTTCAAAATTTCGAATCGTTTCGAAACACAGTTGTTTTTTGAAATTTTGGGTCTCCGAAATTTCGAAACTTAGTATTACTATCTTTGCTCAACAGGGCCCTTCTGTGTTTTTCGGTCCTGTACCGGTCTGTTTTGCTCTTTTTGAGCTCACTTTCTATTTTCAATAAAATACCTTATTGCAAACATATATATATATATATATATATATATATATATATATATATATATATATATATATATATATATATATATATATATATATATATATATATATAACTTTTGGTAAATATATAGTATAAAAAAATGAAAACAAAAAAATGAAACCCACACAAACCCATCAGAAGCAACCTCCCAAAAAAAAAAAACCAAGACTTCCCGCATGCCCAACCCGACCTCCCATGTTTAAAACAAAACATAGGTATATATAGAAAATAGAGAGAGGTGATCGAACAAAAACCCTAACCCAATCCCTAATGAAGCAACCCAGCGCCACCCCGACCCTCCTGGCGGCCACCCTTGACCGCGCGCCGTCGTACGCGCCACCGGATGGCCAGCCAGAGCCGTGCGCACGTAGGCAGCACACATCCACAACAGCAATGGCAGCAGCAGTGTGATTTCACCGCGAGAATTCTTCGCACATGATCGACCATTCGTCGAGCCGTTTCTTCCAGTACATCCCTAACCTAACCCTCTTTGTCTCCCTTCAAGTAGATTTATTTATTTAGCGATGTACGCGCTGTAAATCGAGTGCCAAAACTCAAAAAATATTAGTTTTACTGAAATGATTAAAACAGTTAACCAACAGTTTCAATCCGATTCGGAAGGCAATCATTGGCCGATCCAGCGACCGATTTGGCAAACCACCTGAACCGTATTTTAGACAACCTAACCTAGATGGAAACCTCATTATTAGTTTGATTTCTATTTGTTTATACAGTAATAAAAATCAGAATATAAATCAGGAAAAAAATTAGGTAAATTGTTTTCGAAAACCTTGAAAATCTTCCGATATAGCGTGCACCCCGACAAACCGGGCGACGTGGTCGCCACCCGTTAGCATCAAAAGACGCATACGGATGTTGCGAACGTGTGAGATTCGACGAAACTTGATTTTGCTGTGCGTGCGCGACAAAATCGATGCGTATCCGTCGAGATACCCCTTATCGACCTATTTGCATATTTATCAATTTCTTTGTGCACGTTCGTCATCTCGAGATGAAACTTGTGTCAACAGGACCGTATCATTTTTATGGTCCTGTATGCCAAGTTTGGTCTGATTCTGAGAAGGCCGACCGGAACGCTATTTTGGCGGGTCCGCGACTCGATTCAACGGGCTATTTGTGTACGGCCCGCCGGAATCCAACTTTAGACATACGGTTGGGTTCATCTCGTCAAACTGGACCCGTAGATATATAGTTTGACGACTTTAGAGACTGTAGATACTGGCACGCTTTTTGGTGCAAAGCGAGTCCAACGACGGATATCGTTTTGGCCGAAATTACCGTTTTGCTCCTGTGTCCAAAATTGGACTTATGGATAGGCGATCCTAGATAATTTGACTATTCTGAACACGTTGGTAATATCTGTTTCAGCTCCCGGAGACTGTTGTGCGGTTGGACTTTTGTGTGGCACATTGAGTGGTTGATATTATCGGTTTCACCAGCAAAAGACCCCAGGAGAGTACTTTTTGTTGTTTGTTTTCGTTATTGATTATTACTATATTTCACTGTTGGTCATTCTTTATGTGATTTTTGTCCCTTTTATGTTTTGTCATATTTTGTCGTGTCAGGAAGGAGAAGTATCAAGGATGTGTGATCTGACCTTATACAGTGTAGACATCGTAGACAGTGATTTATTATCGCAAAATAGGCATCGTAGATAGTGTTATTTTATTGTAAAGTAGACATCGTAGACAATGTTATTTTATTGCAAAGTAGACATCGTAGACAGTGTTATTTTATTACAAAGTAGACATCGTAGGCAGTGTTATTTTATTGCAAAGTAGACATCGTAGATATTGTTTAGACATTGTGATATAACTGTCCCTAGACCGATCACATATCAAGGTACTTCAGTCACTTAGAAAGTATTTTTTTTTGTTTATTTTATTTACTGTCCAATTTCTGTCTAGTTTTCTCATGTCTTTCCTTATTTATTTTCAAATCAAATTTTTAATGGCTAACCTATGCTTTATAGTCGTTTTCATTTATTGGAACTGCATTCAACGAATTGTACTCGTTCCATCCTGAATGGGTAACCTAACATTTTTCAGATTAGCCGAGACTACGCTTAGCATTGGGAAGGCGGGTGTACTTGCAGGGCAAACCTAGAGGCTAGTTAGATAGTTGAGTATTTATTCAGTTATTCCTTATAAATTGTGAGACCTTGTACCTTGTATCAAATGTAATTCCTTGAATATTGTAATCTAATTTAGTTATTGTGAATGAGCATTATTTGTGAGTTTGAGCATTGTGGCTTGACAGCATTATACCACCGACACTGCGGCGTAAGCTGGCTTGGACACACACTCGTATCCCGAAAAGCGGGTGTGGGTCGTGACATCTATGAAGGAGGAGGGGATGGCGATGAGGAAAGTGGTGGTGGCCTACAGGAAAGCTACGGCAGTAATAACGTGGCAGCGGTTGTACCAGGCTGCGGCGAAGGCGGCAAGCGGGTAGCGGGCTGACTGAACCACCGAGAAGAAGAGGGTCAGGAAGCCCAGCTCGGTTGGGGTGGCATGGAGTGCGGCTCTGACCTCCTTATAGACCGCCGGCAGCAGCAAATCGTCAGCCAGGTTCACTAGCACCAGCGTCAGCCGCTGCTCTCTGCTCATCGCCGAAGAACAAGAATAGAGAGTTGAGATCTTAATGCTAAATAGTAGCGAAAGCTAAAGGCTTTCAAGTTAAATTTAAAAATTCTTCAATTATTAAAACCAGTAATTAAATACTTTAACCCCCGATTTGCATCTTGCTATCATATCAATAAACTATGGTACAGAAATGTGAAGGATTATTTGTGCAATGGTACTAAGTTTGGGATCTAATTAGACTTTGGATACTGGATTTATTAGTTTTAGACTTTGGATACTCGGAACTTTAGTGACACATTTTAGACACAAGCATTCTTATTAAGGGTCCGTTTGGATAAGCTTTCTAAAATTTTGTTCTGAAAACAGTTTTCTGAAAATAAGTTATAAAGTTGCTTTCTGAGTAGAATTATTTTGAGTTTGTGTTTGGCTACTTTCATTTGGAAAGTCATCTAATTTTTTTTTTTTTTGAGATTATGTTTGGTAAAATATTTTTAGAGAATGATTTTCTTAACCGTGTCCACACTATTCTGTGTCCATCTATGTCCAATAAACATTTTTTTGCATCCGACACACGTGTCCACGACAGATATCGAGGCTCGACACCGCCAACAGCTCGCAGTCGAGAGGAGGACTCGACTCCGCCGCCGGGTCGCAGTCGAGCGGAGGACTCGACTCCGCCACCAGCTTGCAGTCGTACGGAGGACGACTCGTCCAAAAACCCTAACCCTAAGGCGTGTCACCGTTGTTCGTCACCGCCGCGCTCGAGGCGGGAGGAGGCGGCCGAGCTCGAGGAGTTCGAAGAGAGGAGGGAGGAGTTCCAGTGGTCGACCGAGCTCGAGGAGCTCGAGGAGGGCCTCCACGGCCGCCGGCTCTCGTGAGGTCGCCGGCGTGAGGTCTCGAGGAGCACGAGGAACGATCGTCTCGTGAGGTCGCCGGCGTGAGGCCTCCACTGTCGCGTGCGGTCGTCGTCGTCCTCGAGCGATCGCCGTCGTCTTTGAGCGGCCGTCTCGAGGAGCACGAGGAACGGCGCCTTCCCCCTGACCACGTCGATGCCGACCAAAACGTCCCGACGAAGGTCCTATTCTTTTGCGAGGTCGAGCCGGTGAGCGGCTGGAGCTGCTGCCTTGCGGAGAGAGAGAGAGAGAGAGAGAGAGAGGATGGAGTCGATGGAGAGTGTTTGCCCGCTGAAAGAGAGAGAGAGAAAGAGAGGAGATGGGAGAACCAAGAGAGTGGGGCGGGTGGGGGCCACCAGACTTTGGGAAAACTGATGTTGGAAAAGAGGGTTTTTTTTGTTTTCTCAAAACAACGTTTAAATGTCCATCTCCAGAATTTTTTTTTGGAAACAGGTTTGGGAGTTGGTGCTGCCAAACATAATTTTTATAGTTGGTTGAGTTTAAACTCAAAAACTGGAAAATTAAACGATAACCAAACACACCCTAAGAGATTCACTTTGTCGCTGGCAGTCCAATTTCGTCACTAAATGTGACTAAAAAATTCGAATACCCAAAGCCTAAAGGACAAATCCAGTATCCAAAGTCTAATTAGGTCATTAATATGGTATCCTTACACAAAATAATCCAAATATCAAGGGTAGTACGATTAAGGTCGTAGGAATAGCAATTTACAAATTTGACAAAATTTATAATATTTTGTTACTAATTATAATAAGTAGTTTATATTTTTTATATATTTAAAAAATTTAATAATAATTTACAAATTCGTAAACAATTAAGGTATTTAATTACACATTAGTCTTATAACTAACTGAATAATTTACGTTAACTATTATTATGTTTTACACTCATTACAGAAATCATTCATAATTTGAAACTAATTACACGGACCACTCCTATAATTTATATTTTCTATAGAAACATATAACATTAGTCATCCTATGTTTTATTAAAAAGTATAAATCATATGGATGGTCAGTGTAATCATTTTTGATATATAGGTGTCACGACCCGCACCCGCTTTTCCGGATACGAGACGTGTCCAAGCCAGCCTACGCCGCAGAGTCGGCGGTAGAACGATGTAAGCCCGCAAGAAATAAATGCTCAAAATAAACTTTATTGCTCATTCACATTTCTAAATTTGTTACAACCTTTACAACATTTATAATTAAAGGAAATACAAAGTTTTACAATTAATGAAAATGATACACTGCTATCTATTTCTAGGTTTCTGTCTGCATGTACACCCGTATCTCCCAAGCTAAGTGAAGCTACAGCTAACCTAAAAAATGATGGTTTCCAGTCAGGAATGGAACAAGTACACAAACCGACGGTAATGCGAAAACACAATAGAGTTAACAAGACATGAAAATAACATATGAGATATGAAAACTGGAAAATACTGATAACATGGCACGGTGGAGAAGAAAAGGGAAAACTAAATAAAAGACACCTAGCTATGTGGTATGAAATATCCTTTTCGACATGTGAACGGCTAGGGATAAATCTGGCACCCTGCACGTGTCGTGTGCAGCTGCTATTATTCAAGAATAGACTCATGGGATAGTTCTGGGTAGTCCACATGTCTACTAAGATATTTTTTCTTCCGACTACTCCGTGTGACGAGCGTGTCAACAAGCAGCAAGATATATGTATAGACATGAAATGAAAAGACTACTATGAATCGAAAGCAATCAGAAAGTGCACTTGCTTGAGGTCCTTAACTGGAGAAACTAATAGTACAACCACATCAGATGAGTCACTAAAGTTAACACATGCAAAAAGTCTCCAGATGCTGAAATAAACATTACCAACGTTCTCAAAATAGTCAAATTAGCTAGGATTGCCTGTCCTTAAGTCCAATTCTGGACACAGGGGCAAAATGGTAATTTCGGGTCAAAACGGTGTTCGTCGTTGGACCCGCTTTGCACCGAAAAGTGTGCCAGAGCCAACGGTCTCTAAAGTCATCAAACTATATGTCAACAGGTCCGGTTTTTTATACAAACCCAACCGTATTTCTAAAGTTGGATTTCGGCGGGCCGTGCACAAAATCGTCCGTTGAGTCGGACCGTGGGACCCACAAAACGGTGGTCCGATTCAACTGTCTCAGAATTAAACCAAACTTGGCATACAGGACCAAAAAATGACACGGTCCTATTGGCACAAGTTTCGTCTCGATCTGACAAACGTGCACAAAGTAATTGGGAAACTTGCACAGAGCCCGATACGGTAAATTTCGACGGATACGTATCAAGTTCGTCACGCACACGCGACCAATTTGAATTCCTTCAAAGCCCACACGTCCACGAAGCCATTACGCACCTTTCGATGCTTTCGGTTTGCGACCACGTCGCCCGGTTTGGCGGAACGCACGTCGTATCGAAGGATTTTATTGAATTTTTAGATTTTTGAAAAACGGGTTTTTTAGGATTTTCAAACAGAAATTACTTGTTGTACAGTATGCTAGAAATAGTTCTAATTATAGGTTTTTAATCCTCTACATGTTGTCAAAAAGTCCATTTAAATGTTTTTTCTAAATTGTGGTTGGATTGGCAAATATCTACCTTCTAAAAGGGTGGTTTGGACTGGTTTCGTGCTCTGTTTTGGGCAGAGTTTTGATCGACTTTGTGTCGATCCTCTGGGAAATTGTCACTCCCCGATCCTGGAATACGTATTTTAATACGTATACCGACAAATTGTATTTATCTTGTATTTATACTATATTTATTATGTTGTCTTTCTTCATGCATTTCCCAAAAATATTCGATAAAATATTATTTCCTAATTTATTTTCTGTATTTGGGCCTACAGTTTTGGCTCATTTGGGTAACCTATTCTTGGTTCACCAATGGTTCATCATGAACCCATGGGTCCAAGATCTATATATATAACTCATCTCATTCTCTCTCCTCTCATTTACTTCCTCTCATTTATTTCCTCCACCAACCAAATATTTCCTCCATCAACCAAGGCAAGTACCAACTTGCTCAAGAGATGGATCCATAATTTTGTCAATGATTTCTTACAAAACTATTTGCCAAAACATGTTCTTCTCCTCAACCTATACTAGTTTAGAACTTGGAAGTTTCCATTTTGAAGCTTTGATTTTTGTAGATCTAGGTTTACTTTATTTTCGGATTTCTTGGGTTTTGATCTACTTAATCTTGTTATTTCCTAGTTTTGATGGTTCCATGTTGTAGAGGATCTCGTTCCACCCTATTTTGACTTAAGGAAGTTCCGATTTGGGCTCCGGATGAAGGTTTTGTGTAGTTTGGAAGCCATGGTTGCTTGGCTCCTCTTCTCGGACAAGTGGAGAAGAAGAGCAGTACTTGACCGCATGAATCCTCATGCGGCAAGTCTCTGGCCGTATGGCCTTTCCAGCCGCATGGGATCGTTCAAGCTCAGCCGCATGGAAAGTCCTTCCTAGCCGCATAAGACTTGCTTGAGTACTTGACCGCATGAATCTTCATGCGGCAAGTAATTGAGCCGCATGAGCCCCTGTTATCTTGAGTCGCATGGACTTCATGCGGCTAGCTTTCAACCGAATGGGTTCTTTTGCACCCAGCCGCATGTGCGCTACTGTTTTGGGCCGTATAAGGCCCATCCATCATCCAGCCGCATATGTATCGCCCATGCTCAGCCGTATAGGACTTCGTCTGATCATAGCCGCATATGCTGTTGAACCCCGGCAGCCTGGCGATTGCTCCCTTCGCAGCCGCATAAGCTGACACCCCTTCGTCCGCATGAACCCGCCTTTCCAGCCGCATGCGCCTTGGGCTCCCTGAGCCGCATGAGCGTGCAGTCCCAGCCGCATGAACCTGTATTGACCCAGCCGCATGGACTCACTCCCCTTGAGCCGCATGGACTTTTGTGCCCTATCTTGTTACCTTATTATTATTATTATTATTATTATATATATTATATGCCCATTTTATATCCTTACGTCTTTTGTCCCGAGCATGATATGAGCACTAATGTGACCCCGGAGAACAAAGTGTTCCTACCTGATACATGTACCTGAATGTCCCAGTTCTTGTTCATGCTCGACAAATGACTCGTAACTCCACGTGGCGTATTTGCAATGATGCATTATACTAAGGAGGGTAGAACATGTTGACATACTGATTGACATGGATCCTCTTTGGGGTACTCGTGCTAAAGTACGACTTTAGGAGGATAATCATGCAGGCCACAGCATGAAAGTCCAAGATTTCACCTAGGATTAAATTAGGCAACTAAATATACTAGATGCATGGGGAGGGCAAAATCCCGAGATCGTGTTACACCAGCCGCCTTGAGATACTGTCTTGACGCGCCGGCTGGTTTCCACGAATACTGTGTCATCTGCAACGAGTGGATGACTGTATCCGATTAATTCCTGCTATATATTATATGTTTTAGCAAGGTGGCCTTACGAGGGACCTGTGCTCAATCATACCTGTCTACGCGAACCCCTGGGTTGGCTAGCCTTGCTGGAAAGATACGATATGAGGATTTCTACATAACATGATGCGAGGATAACCTCGTCCCACTAGAAACTCGCAGACTTGATTGGCCGTAAAAACGACTTGCTTGTACCCTATTACCTTCCGTGAATAACTGAGGGAAGCGGACTGTCATGGTACGTGATCCAACCCATGTTCTTGTTTGATTGTTGGGTTGGTTATCGTACTATGACAGGCTGTGGACCGAAGTTATGAACGGAAGACTTATTCTGATTGTGGAGTGCTACTTCTGTGAATGACTGAGGAACATGGTCTATCATGGTACATAATCCAACCCATGTTCTTGTTTGATTGTTGGGTTGGTTATTGTGCTGCGATAGGCTATCGACCGAAGTCACGATCAGGAGATTTTATTGTTTATACCTTTTAACTTATGTGAAGGTTATAGAGTACGACACGTCCCGACTCCATGCGGCACCTTTTGTCCTTGTTTGGTTGTAAGGGTGCCATATGGGTTCGAGGATGTTGCGCTACCCTATAATAGTAGCATAAGTATTACTATTATCAATCATTCTATTTAATTGGTTTTTTTAAATCTTAACTCTTGTGCCCCTTTGGCGGTACTTGCTATTCGGGGCTGACCCCGCTGGTTTTGTTTGGCCAGATCTCGTAGCAGAGCCTAAGGACACGATCTTCCTCCCTGACATCCATGGTGCATACTAGGAGCATGGCGGTTCGGGGACTCGAGTGGATTTCTTCTCCACCACTCCTGCTTATACTTTCGCGGCGTTTAGCCACCGGCACCTGTTAGCCGGATTACTTGATATTTTGTGTCAGTACATAATTGTAATTAAACAGACTGCAGCTGTGTATAATTTTATACTCCTGACTCTCTGAGATAGCTAAATTATAATGCTAGTCTCTCATGATCATTTTGATGAAGCGTCAGGGACGCCTTACTGCTTTATCTTTAATGTTCGTTTATTTGCTGATGTGTTTTGATTGATTGAGACATAGAACTCTGTGGGACCATAGGAGACTTGATTGTAGCATGTACCCCCTAGTCTCTCGATAGCCACGATCGCCGTATGACGTTACGTACCTCATATGGTGCAGCTGGCCTAGTCCGTCTCCGTATTTCGGTACTGGGGCGTGACAAGGTTTTAGTGGTGGCCCATGCAGGTCTGATTTCAGACTTGTGGGGTATTGCGAATTATTAGGAGTCTCAATCAAAAACTTGTTCCCCTTGAAATTCTGTTTCGAATTTTCTGTCCTTGCCTCGACCTCTACCCTGACTTGCATCCTCGAAATCTTCCTCGTCCGGACTTGATAATCTTATATTCTTCTCTATAGGGGTGCTTCATTCTCAGTAGCGGGAGAGGCCCATGAGGAAGAGCAGCAAGAGCATGGCTCGACTGGGCAGCAATATGGGAGATAACCTTCTCCAGTGCAGGCACGAGCAGAAATGGAACCAGAGGCAGTGCAGCCGCAGGTTATTGAAACTCCTGCAGCACCAGCAGCGACGGCAGTACCAGACGCCGTAGCACTCCTGGAGATCATCCGGGGGTTTCTTGTCACTAACCAACAGCAACAGACTCGGCAGCAGGAGCAGAACGTGTTGCTGAATCAAGGGATTCAGTTAGCTCTTGAGAGGAGTGCCGGAATTGACTCGGGAGCATCAGGAAGGTTCCGTCGCTTGAACCCGAGGTATTTTGATGGCACGGAGGATGCCATCACTGCGGATGCATGGATTCAAGACATCGAAGCCATTCTTGTGGCAGCCAAGGTTCCAGATGATAAGAAGGTTGATCAGGTCAAACTGGTACTTCAGGATCTTGCCCGCGACTGGTGGACATCAGAAGAAGTTGGTACAAGACGCCCCGTTCGTTGGACCACCTTCAGTGACAGATTCAAGGCCAAGTATTTTGGCGTAGTAGCTCGATATGAGCTCCAGCAGAAGTTCATCAGTCTCAAGCAAGCAGGCAAGACCGTAGATGGGTACGCAGCAGAGTTCTGCAGATTGTGCCGTTTCGCACCAGCAATGGTGGCAACGGAGCCAGAGAAAGCTATGAGGTTCCGGCAGGGACTTCATTTGGAACTACTACAGCTTGTGGAGGGACACGACTACCAGACGTTTGACGCTGTTTTAACGGCAGCCTGGAGGCACGAGCTTACCCAGCAGAGGTTGGCATCGAGGGCAGGAGGTCAGAAGAGATCTTATTCCCAGGTTGGAGGAGAAGCAATACAGCGAACATCGGCACCAGCACCCGGTGTACGTATTCATGATGCAGGAGCACCGCGGAGGACGGTCGTGTCAACTAATACAACGCCAGTTCGGCATCAGCAGCCGAGAAACCAGCAACAGCGTCAGGGAGCACCCCAGGGCTGTACATTCTGTGGAAAGGTAGGGCACACGAGGGAGGTGTGCCGGTCAGCGAATGGCTTATGCTTGAGGTGTGGTAGTTCAGACCACCGTATTTCCACTTATCCTATGCTGTAGAGGCCAGGAGGGCTAGCTCAGCAGTTTCCAGCATTGCCAGCTCCGGTGGCAACCCCGAGTGGAGGGCCAGTATTAGCAGTAAGGCCCCTAGCCCAGCGTCTACCAACGCAGGCTCAGATGTTCCGCCAGGCACAGGAAGCCGAAGGCCCTCAGAGGCAGCAACAGCATGGTCGAGGAAGGCCGCAACAAGGGGCTCTGCGGGGCCAGGCCCTCACATTGACCTTGGGAGAGGCTCTAGCGTCTAGTGACGTGGTGGCAGGTAAAATTCTCGTCACCTCATTTCCTGCTGTAGCATTATTTGATTCAGGCGCTACTCATTCATTCATCTCTGCACAATATGCTACACGGATTGGATTAGAGTTTGAGGCATTGCCGGAGAGGATGGATATACTCACCGGCAATGGGCTCGTAGAAGTTAGCAGAGTACGCTTTTCATGTCCGGTGGAGGTATGTGGGCATTTATTGCCCGCATCATTGATTGAATTCCCTATGGAGAATTTTGATGTCATTCTTGGCATAGACTGGTTGAAAGACAGTCATGCGACAATTGATTGTAGAGGAGGTAGGGTCATATTCAGCGTTCCTGGGATGGAGCAGTTCATCTTTACTCGAACCTTGAAGAATCAGGCCGGAGGCGTCATCTCAGCAGCAGTGTCAGAGCCAGGACAGATTCCGAGAGTGGTCGAAGATTTTCTCGACGTCTTCCCTGATGAGCTCCCAGGGATACCCCCAGTCAGAGAGGTAGAATTTAGCATTGAGTTGAACCCTGGAACGAGGCCTATTGCAGACAGAGTTTACAGAATGTCGTCGTCAGAACAGGATAAGTTGTATCAACATGAGGAAGAGTTGAAGTCTAAGGGATTCATCCGAGACAGTAAATCGCCCTGGGCCGCGCCAGTGATTCTAGTTCCCAAGAAGGATGGGTCGACGAGGATGTGCATCGACTACCGCAAGCTGAATGCAGTAACAGTGAAGAATAAGTACCCGCTACCAAGGATTGATGACCTGTTTGACCAGTTAAGCAAGGCCAGTGTCTTTTCCAAGATCGATCTTCGGTCAGGATACTATCAAGTAAGAGTCCGGGAGCAAGACATACCGAAGACAGCATTCAGATCTAGATATGGGCATTATGAGTTTTTAGTAATGCCCTTTGGACTAACCAACGCCCCCGCAGTATTCATGGATTTAATGAACCGCATCTTTCTGCCGTATTTGGATAAATTTGTGGTGGTGTTCATAGATGACATTCTTGTCTATTTCAGCAGTGAAGAGGAGCATGAGAAACATCTTAGGACTGTCTTGCTGACATTGAGGGAGCATCAACTTTATGCGAAGCTCGACAAGTGTGAATTCTGGTTAGATCATATTTCGTTCCTGGGGCATGTAATTTCTGGGGCAGGAGTGTCAGTGGATCCGAAGAAGATTGAGGCCGTAGAGCATTGGCCAGTCCCGAGAACGGTTGCAGAAGTGCGAAGTTTCTTAGGGTTAGCTGGTTACTACAGAAGGTTCGTGGCAGACTTTGCCAGGATCTCTGCGCCCTTAACGCGTTTGACGCACAAGGACGTAGAGTTTGTTTGGTCAGCTAGCTGTCAGGCATCATTTGAAGAATTGAAGAAGAGGTTGATCTCAGCCCCAATCTTGACGCTTTCGGTAGGAGCGGGAGGCTTTACAGTATATTATGACGCATCTGGAAAGGGTCTTGGATGTGTATTGATGCAGCACGGAAAGGTGATAGCATATGCGTCTCGGCAGCTTCGAGACCATGAGAAGAATTACCCGACTCATGATTTGGAGTTAGCAGCTGTAGTATTTTCACTCAAGTTGTGGAGGCATTATTTGTACAGGAATCGGGTAAAGATCTATACTGATCATAAGAGTTTGAAATACGTGTTCACGCAGCGAGATTTGAACATGAGGCAAAGAAGATGGTTAGAACTACTGAAGGATTTTGACTTAGATCTTCAGTATCATCCAGGCAAGGCGAATATAGTTGCAGATGCACTGAGTAGGAGAGACAGTGCCTTTATCCTGACTTCGCAGAAGCATATTTTAGAAGACCTTCAGAGTATGGGAATCGAAGTAGTTTTGCCAAGGGATATAGGAAGAATGACCAGTATGCAGATTCAGTCAACCTTAGTAGAGAGGATAAGGGCAGCACAAGCAGGAGATCCACAGATTCAGAAGTTGCGGTCGGAGTGTGAATCAGGCCGTAGGAAGGAGTTAGTGATTTATGAAGATAGTACGCTCAGGTTTAGAAACAGACTCTGTGTACCGAGTGGAGACCTTCGGCAAGAAGTTATGTCCGAAGCTCATAGTTCTATTTACTCCATTCATCCAGGAGGAACGAAGATGTATCGAGATCTCAGGCAGTACTTTTGGTGGAATGGCATGAAAAGAGAGATAGCGAAATTTGTATCCAAGTGTCTGGTATGTCAGCAGGTGAAAGCCGAGCAGCAGAGACCAGCAGGGTTGCTACAGCCGCTTCCTATCCCAGAATGAAAATGGGAGCACATCACGATGGACTTTATGACCGGTTTACCTAGATCCCCGGCTGGCAAGAATACAGTCTGGGTAATAGTAGATCGACTCACGAACGTCGCTCATTTCCTTCCCTTCCGAGTTGGACAGACTACTGAGCAGTTAGCAGAAATATACCTGAAGCAGATAGTAAGGCAGCACGGTGTTCCAGTTAGTATAGTATCAGATCGGGATACGCGGTTTACTTCCCATTTTTGGCGGAGCTTACACCAAAGTTTGGGAACCAAGTTAAGATTCAGTAATGCTTATCATCCACAAACTGACGGGCAATCAGAAAGAACCATTCAGACGTTAGAAGATATGCTACGGGCATGTACCTTGGATTTTGGCAGATCTTGGGAGGACCACCTTCATCTAGTGGAGTTCTCCTATAACAACAGCTACAGGCTAGCATTCAGATGGCCCCGTTCGAAGCATTGTATGGAAGGAAGTGCAGGTCCCCTTTGGCATGGGACGACGTCGGAGAACGGAAGTTGTTGGGACCAGAGATGATCACGCAGACTGTGGAGATAGTTAAGTTGGTCAGAGAGCGCCTTCGAGTTGCACAGGACCGATATCGTCATTGGGCAGATCAGCATCGTAGGCCTCTAGAGTTCAGAGTTGGCGACCAAGTGTTTCTGCGGATTTTGTCTACTCGGGGTATCATCAGATTTGGAACCCGAGGAAAGCTTAGTCCAAGATACGTTGGTCCTTTTAAGATTCTCGCTCGGGTAGGCGATGTGGCTTATCGACTTGCCCTTCTGCCTTCGTTAACTGGCATACATGATGTGTTTCATGTGTCCCAATTACGTAGGTATGTCCCGGATCCGAGTCATGTCCTCGATCATTCTGAGTTAGTGGTTGGTACCGACCTAACTTACGAGGAACAACCTGTATCTATTTTAGACCGGCGAGAGAAGGTACTCAAGAATCGGACGATAAGCCTTGTCCGTGTTTCTTGGAACCATCACTCTCCGGGAGAGTCAACCTGGGAGCGCGAGGACGAGATCAGATCTCGGTATCCGCATTTGTTTGACTAATAAGGTATATTTTTTGCACCTTATTGACACGATTCCATGCTTATCTGCACCTGCTTGTTTTGCACTTTGTGATGTATGATAATAACTGCTATGATAGTTAACTTGTATATGATTGAGCCTTGCTTGCCCTGATTTCACTATCCTGTCTTGGCTGGAATTCTGAGGACGGAATTTTTCTAAGAAGGGTAGAGATGTCACTCCCCGATCCTGGAATACATATTTTAATACGTATACCGACAAATTGTATTTACCTTGTATTTATACTATATTTATTATGCTGTCTTTCTTCATGCATTTTCCAAAAATATTCGATAAAATATTATTTTCTAATTTATTTTCTGCATTTGGGCCTACAGTTTTGGCTCATTTGGGTAACCTATTCTTGGTTCACCAATGGTTCATCATGAACCCATGGGTCCAAGATCTATATATATAACTCATCTCATTCTCTCTCCTCTCATTTACTTCCTCTCATTTATTTCCTCCACCAACCAAATATTTCCTCCATCAACCAAGGCAAGTACCAACTTGCTCAAGAGATGGATCCATAATTTTGTCAATAATTTCTTACAAAACTATTTGCCAAAACATGTTCTTCTCCTCAACCTATACTAGTTTAGAACTTGGAAGTTTTCATTTTGAAGCTTTGATTTTTGTAGATCTAGGTTTACTTTATTTTCGGATTTCTTGGATTTTGATCTACTTAATCTTGTTATTTCCTAGTTTTGATGGTTCCATGTTGTAGAGGATCTCGTTCCACCCTATTTTGACCTAAGAAAGTTCCGATTTGGGCTCCGGATGAAGGTTTTGTGTAGTTTGGAAGCCATGGTTGCTTGGCTTCTCTTCTCGGACAAGTGGAGAAGAAGAGCAGTACTTGACCGCATGAATCCTCATGCGGCAAGTCTCTGGCCGTATGGCCTTTCCAGCCGCATGAGACTCGTTCAAGCTCAGCCGCATGGAAAGTCCTTCCTAGTCGCATAAGACTTGCTTGAGTACTTGACCGCATGAATCTTCATGCGGCAAGTAATTGAGCCGCATGAGCCCCTGTTAACTTGAGTCGCATGGACTTCATGCGGCTAGCTTTCAGCCGAATGAGTTCTTTTGCACCCAGCCGCATATGCGCTACTGTTTTCGGCCGCATAAGGCCCATCCATCATCCAGCCGCATATGTATCGCCCATGCTCAGCCGCATAGGACTTCGTCTGATCATAGCCGCATATGTTGTTGAACCCCGGCCGCCTGGCGATTGCTCCCTTCGCAGCCGCATAAGCTGACACCCCCTTCGTCCGCATGAACCCGCCTTTTCAGCCGCATGCGCCTTGGGCTCCCTGAGCCGCATGAGCGTGCAGTCCCAGCCGCATGAACCTGTATTGACCCAGCCACATGGACTTTTGTGCCCTATCTTGTTACCTTATTATTATTATTATATATATATATTATATGCCTATTTTATATCCTTACGCCTTTTGTCCCGAGCATGATATGAACACTAATGTGACCCCGGAGAACAAAGTATTCCTACCTGATACATGTACCTGAATGTCCCAGTTCTTGTTCATGCTCAACAAATGACTCGTAACTCCACGTGACGTATTTGCAATGATGTATTACACTAAGGAGGGTAGAACATGTTGACATACTGATTGACATGGATCCTCTTTGGGGTACTCGTACTAAAGTACGACTTTAGGAGGATAATCATGCAGGCTACAGCATGAAAGTCCAAGATTTCACCTAGGGTTAAATTAGGCAACTAAATATACTAGATGCATGGGGAGGGCAAAATCCCGAGATCGTGTTACACCAGCCGCCTTGAGATACTGTCTTGACGCGCCGGCTGGTCTCCACGGATACTGTGTCATCTGCAACGAGTGGATGACTGTATCCGATTAATTCCTGCTATATATTATATGTTTTAGCAAGGTGGCCTTACGAGGGACCTGTGCTCAATCATACCTGTCTACGCGAACCCCTGGGTTGGCTAGCCTTGCTGGAAAGATACGATATGAGGATTTCTACATAACATGATGCGAGGATAACCTCGTCCCACTAGAAACTCGTAGACTTGATTGGCCATGAAAACGACTTGCTTGTACCCTATTACCTTCCGTGAATAACTGAGGGGAGCGGACTGTCATGGTACGTGATCCAACCCATGTTCTTGTTTGATTGTTGGGTTGGTTATCGTACTATGACAGGCTGTGGATCGAAGTTATGAACGGAAGACTTATTCTGATTGTGGAGTGCTACTTCTGTGAATGACTGAGGAACATGGTCTATTATGGTACATGATCCAACCCATGTTCTTGTTTGATTGTTGGGTTGGTTATTGTGCTGCGATAGGCTATCGACCGAAGTCACGATCAGGAGATTTTATTGTTTATACCTTTTAACTTATGTGAAGGTTATAGAGTACGACACGTCCCGACTCCATGCGGCACCTTTTGTCCTTGTTTGGTTGTAAGGGTGCCATATGGGTTCGAGGATGTTGCGCTACCCTATAATAGTAGCATAAGTATTACTATTATCAATCATTCTATTTAACTGGTTTTTTTAAATCTTAACTCTTGTGCCCCTTTGGCGGTACTTGCTATTCGGGGCTGACCCCGCTGGTTTTGTTTGGCCAGATCTCGTAGCAGAGCCTGAGGACACGATCTTCCTCCCTGACATCCATGGTGCATACTAGGAGCATAGCGGTTCGGGGACTCGAGTGGGTTTCTTCTCCACCACTCCTGCTTATACTTTTGCGGCGTTTAGCCACCGGCACCTGTTAGCCGGATTACTTGATATTTTGTGTCAGTACATAATTGTAATTAAACAGACTGCAGCTGTGTATAATTTTGTACTCCTGACTCTCTGAGATAGCTAAATTATAATGCTAGTCTCTCATGATCATTTTGATGAAGCGTCAGGGACGCCTTACTGCTTTATCTTTAATGTTCGTTTATTTGCTGATGTGTTTTGATTGATTGAGACATAGAACTCTGTGGGACCATAGGAGACTTGATTGTATCATGTACCCCCTAGTCTCTCGACAGCCACGATCGTCGTATGACGTTACGTACCTCTTATGGTGCAGCTGGCCTAGTCCGTCTCCGTATTTCGGTACTGGGGCGTGACAGAAATCTAGCGCGATTACAAATGAAATAATTGAAGGACATTAAAGTGGTATAGGATGTCAACAAACCTGGGCAATCGGAACGAGATTTCGTCGACCGAGGAGGGAGAACCGCGGTCTCAAACATCGGAGTTTGGATTGGCGCTGCTGTCGTTTCCTCTCTGTTACGCGCGCTGTCCGCGGCGGCGCGCGCGTGCGTGGGGGTGCGCCCAGGGGAGGGGGTTGGCGTGGCGTTGGTTAGGGTTTCGCATGAAAAGTTTTTCTCGTTCTCTATCGCTCTAACTCTCGTATATATACGATGTTATCCAGCCGAGGGGCTTAGGCCGGGCTCGGGTCTGCTTGGTTAACTCGAGTTTGTGGGGACCCAAGGGCTCAGCTAGGCACTGGGCTGTGCGGTTAGTAGCTAATTGACTCCGTTATATGCTGCTGTTGCTCGAATGCTTGGTGGGAGTTGGGGAGAAGCTCACGGTTTGTGTTAGCATAATTAACACCGAGCATCCATGATAGTGATAAGACGAAGGGGGCATAGACAAAATTCTGTGCTATTGTTTTAGAGCTCATGTGGAGGACTCGACTTCTATGGCTCATGTTCTTTCCATCTCATATGTGACCACAAAGCAATTTTAAGGCTCGATAGACTATGGGGATCTCTATCAATTGCTGGGCCTGATACACACCTAGTACAATAATTGCAAGGAAGGTTCAACATCACGGATTTAAAATTGTTCTCTTTTCTTTCTCTTTTTTCTATTTAACAATTAAAACATATATATATATATATATATATATATATATATATATATATATATATATATATATATATATATATATATATATATATATATATATATATATATATAAAAATATATATATATATATATATATATATATATATATATATATATAAAATATATATATATATATATATATATATATATATATAAAATATATATATATATATATATATATATATATATATATATATATATATATATATATATATAATATATATATATATATATATATATATATGCACCTAGATAATATAATTTATATATTCGCACACACACACACACACATATATATATATATATATATATATATATATATATATATATATATATATATATATATATATATATATATATATATATATATATAAAAAATATATATATATATATATATATATATATATATATATATATATATATATATATATATATATATATTTATACATCCACACATATATATCTGCATTTATTTACACATATATACCTGTATTTATATACATGTATATACCTATATTTGTATACATACACATACATGTATATAATATATATATTTATATATATACATGCACATACACATATATAATATATATACGCATAAATTATAAATCACATTATAACAATTTAATATAACAATTAAATATAATAATTAATTATTTATAAAATCTAAAAATCACTATTTAATTAAATAAGTAAAAATAGAATATTTCAAAACTTCCGGGAAGGGGAGCTACAAATCTACCCACCTTAAAAATAATTTCGTCCTCGAAATTCTTATTCGTAACTATTTTTAAAATTCAAAAAGAAAGTCTACCTGAACCTTAATCTCCTTAAATTTTAATTCCTCGAAATAATTTATATCCTTCTCCTAGCCATTTCGTAACTACGAATCATCGAGGACTTCTACCCACCTTTGGTCACACTACTCCTCACAATTAAAATCTATAATCTTCTAACTAGTTGCTAACAATCCTACCAACAGATATCTACTGCTTATGGCATCTACAACCCTCTCCTATCTATCAAGCAATCCAAAATTTAACAGCAACAATTTACACAAGTAGCTAAGAAATATTGGTAAATTCTAGTAAGCATGACCATTCGTCTCTCTGAAATAGAAAGGACAGGAAGATAAGGAAGAATAATAGAGAGCAAATATGAAGCTTCAAGGGCGGTAAAGAGTATCCAATGATGCAGATAGAGAGAAGGTTTACGACCCATTACTTATTTGCTATATTGGGCTACTCTAGTCCAGTCACTCGCTAATTCGAAGAACCCTTCGTTTCATATAGGAGCCTGCAATCCATGCAATACGGAAGTCATGTTCTCGAAATTAATCTAAACAAGGTTCCATAATAGGATGGAATTTGAGAAATCAAGGTTGTAGTCTTTTTCCATGGTTGTTTAAACACACTAGCAAGGGATATGAATGCGATACAAGATCGTATCATGACTTCCCGATAGATGGACTAAGGGTTACGAATGACTTCACATTCTAAGAGGTGGAGACTACATAATAGGTATAGGGACCTATTTCAATTAGTTCGGTTTTATAGTCCACATACGGTGGTATGCACGGATGAGTTTTACTGGGTCTTAATGGGTTTCCTGATTGGACATCAATCGTTGGTTGGATGAACCTTGGATTTCAATCCATATTGACTGAACAAGATTCCAATGATAAAACTATTTCTACTAGTTAGGGCAACCTAGAGTAGATTTCAATCATATATTGGATTGAAGGAATTGAGTTAGGGTTGAGGCTCTAATAGAAGTCGGAAAGTGTACCGATATTGTGGTAAGGGTTATAGCTAGTCCTTTTAACCTGAAAGTCGTACCCCAAAAATAGAGTACAAGGGGACGAGTTTGAATGGGACATGATATATCTAGATGAAGGTGGACTCGTCTAGATCTTGCATGTGAAGTTTGTTAGAAGATAACAGTTAGTCTCGTGCTCCGAATATTAATGACACGGCCGGGGACACAAATGATCTAAATGGAAAGTGGGACTCCATAGGGCACTAGTTATCATCCTAATGGAAATCATTATAATCAATCGGTAGTCTTCGTATATCTCAAAAACGTTAGAAGGTTTACAGTCTACCCACCTTAGAAGCTAGGATATGGTTTTAGGAATAATGAGATTAGAAAAATTCCGAAGTCCGGATAGTATGCCTCGACTCCTATTAATAAAGAATAAGGCACGGCGGAACGGAATACAGTAGATATAAGTCAAGTCAAGGATCGTTCCTCAATAAATGGAAAATGAGTGTGTACAATGATACATGGTCAATAAAATAGAGGAACATATACATCCATAGTATACAAAAGTTATCGACGGGGTAACCAACTCTAAGGTAAAAAGGTTTCTAACGATTGGGTCGTGAACTTCTATTGGTGTCGAACCTGCCAGACTATTGTCACAAGGGTTCTAGTTAAACCAAACTTCAAACAAATGATTAGAGGCTCACAATATTTGGTCTCTTGAGAATAGGTAATCTCCTAGGTTGGCATTTGATCAAGGGAAAGATCCTAATCATTCTTGGATTCCAAGGACTAGAAGATTAGGATAGTAGGTTTAGGGTCGAAGGGAGGACGAGTAACTCGAGGCAAGGTTCCAGTCACAGGGCTGGCTGATGGTAGCTACACTTGCGTATACCACTATCATAGCCATGGGGATACTCTATATCTATCCATCAATTACGAGATTTCGTCTTTCCAATCAGTGAAGACGAAACAAGAAAGAGTTCAAGAGAGATGTCACTGAACACAATTACATGATTCAAGGGCGAATGTTTAATTCAAGAGAAATTGTCAAAGCAGTCGCAGATGAGATCCTATAGACATCAATATCTCAATCTACGTAGGGTAATTAGATGAAGAGCGAACCAAATGCATCATGGTTGATCAGACCGTAATACAATGATTCTGATTAGACAATATGTTGACGGGCATCCCCAATAAACATATGTCTCAAATCAAGCTCGATAAAAGAGCAAGCTTGCAAAAACTAGGCTGTAATAGCAGTATTGGTCAAGATAGTCAAAATACAAGTATGCGAGCTTTTTGGAAAGGAGGCACAAGTAGTTCGAGTTTTTGAGAGAATCAAATCCTTACCTGGTGTAATTGCTTATACAGTCAACCTATTATCTTCTTATCCATAAGGCTTTAGTCGACTAATGGGTTATGGACTTCTGAATTCTATATTCTAGGTAAACCTGTTAGTGTCAGTCAATTACCTCGTTAATAGATCACAAGGACCACATAATGCTAAGTTGAGAGGCATGCTACCACTTACAGAGCTTCCACTAGTATTGGCATTGGGTCTTAAGGGACATACAGGACATTTCCTATCCTCTATAGTATCCTAAACGGACAATCACGCCTGAAGTCATTTTACCGAGAATTAAGCCTCGCCCGTATACTCTGGCTGGGGTAAACCCTTGGTTCTGTGATTCAATTGTGATAGGCTATCGGGTACTCTACCTTACATTGACACAATAGTATCTAAGATCTAAAGAGGTCAACTAGGACATAGTTTTATCAATGTTCCGTAAACTACAATTCTTCGAAATGATTTCAATTTTATGGGTTGTGCCTCGCCAGTGCGCTGCTGGCTGCAGTGAACCCACATTCTTTGCTATCAAATAATTGACGACAGTGCGCTGCTGTCTAACCATTATTAGTTAACTAATATTCTTTTAACCATATCCGTAAAAATTCATGAGCTTCTAGAGATTCAAACAAGTTGACTAAAAATAAAGCATAGGTATTTGTCCTATTAGTCACAACACTTAAAATAAAAGAGTTAACATGGAGGAAATAACTAAAGACGAAAGGAATACAAACATTCTAGTATCTATTTCATGTGCATTTCAATGGTTGAGGGAAAATCTCAAATCAACCTACCTCGAGATTCGTATATGAATAGCAGGATTAGAAATTATAAACCAGTTCTTTACAGCAAAATAGAATTTAAAAATAGGCAATTCTAACTTATGATATAAGGTTTATATCTACATAGAGCAAAAGAAAACTGAATATGTTATCAAGATTATAGCCTTAATTATGGGAAAGCCTAACTAATCAAGTGAATAATAGACTAACATTGAAGCATATCGTCGTATCGAAAGCAATAATGTATCTAACAAGCTATCCGAATTCAATAATTCCTTATCTAAATTGTATGTCCTATCTGACAACCTTAACTACCCAACGGTCAATCTGGACAAGGGACTCCTAGTCCTAGTCATTCTCTTAAACCATTTCAATCCTATTGTGAATGAGCATTCCTAGGCGCAGGCTCGCAGTAGTACGAATAATATGGTACTACCACGAGTTCGCACAATTTGCGAAAACTGACCTGCATGGGCCACCACAAAAACTTGTCATGACCCGCACCCGCTTTTCCGGATACGAGACGTGTCCAAATCAGCCTACGCCGCAGAGTCGGCGGTAGAACGCTGTAAGCCCGCAAGAAATAAATGCTCAAAATAAACTTTATTGCTCATTCACATTTCTAAATTTGTTACAACCTTTACAACATTTATAATTAAAGGAAATACAAAGTTTTATAATTAATGAAAATGATACACTGCTATCTATTTCTAGGTTTCTGTCTGCATGTACACCCGTATCTCCCAAGCTAAGTGAAGCCACAGCTAACCTGAAAAATGATTGTTTCCAGTCAGGAATGGAACAAGTACACAAACCGACGGTAATGCGAAAACATAATAGAGTTAACAAGACATGAAAATAACATATGAGATATGAAAACTGAAAAATACTGATGACATGGCACGGTAGAGAAGAAAAGGGAAAAATAAATAAAAGACACCTACCTATGTGGTGTGAAATATCTTTTTCGACATGTGAACGGCTAGGGGTAAATTCGACACCCTGCACGTGTCGTGTGCAGCTGCTATTATTCAAGAATAGACTCATGGGATAGTTCTGGGTAGTCCACATGTCTACTATGATATTTTTCCTCCCGATTACTCCGTGTGACGAGCGTGTCAACAAGCAGCAAGATATATGTATAGATATGAAATAAAAAGACTACTATGAATCGAAAGTAATCAGAAAGTACACTTGCCTGAGGTCCTTAGCTGGAGAAACCGATAGTACAACCACATCAGATGAGTCACTAAAGTCAACACATGCAAAAAGTCTCCAGATGCTGAAATAAACATTACCAACATTCTCAGAATATGCAAATTAGCTAGGATTGCCTTTCCTTAAGTCCAATTCTGGATACAGGGGCAAAACGATAATTTTGGGTCAAAACGGTGTCCGCCGTTGGACCCGCTTTACACCAAAAAACATGCCAGAGTCAACGGTCTCTAAAATTGTCAAACTATATGTCAATAGGTCCAGTTTTTCGATACGAATCCAACCGTATGTCCAAAGTTGGATTTCGGTGGGCCGTGCACAAAATCGTCCGTTGAGTCGGACCGTGGGGCCCGCAAAACGGCGGTCCGATTCAACTGTCTCAGAATTGGACCAAACTTGGCATACAGGACCAGAAAAATGACACGGTTCTGTTGACGCAAGTTTCGTCTCGATCTGACAAACATGCACAAAGTAATTGGGAAATTTATACAGAGCCCGATACGGTGAATTTCGACGGATACGCATCAAGTTCGTCGCGCAAACGCGACCAATTTAAATTTCGTCAAAGCCCACACGTCCACGAAGCCATTACGCACCTTTCGATGCTTTCGGTTCACGACCACGTCGCCCAGTTCGGCGGAACGCACATTGTATCGAAGGATTTTATTGAATTTTCAGTTTTCGAAAAACGAGTTTTTCAGGATTTTCAAACAGAAATTACTTGTTGTACAGTATTCTAGAAATAGTTCTAATTATAGGGTTTTAATCATCTACATATTGTCTAAAAGTCCCTTTAAATGTTTTTCCTAAACTGTGGTTGGATTGGCAAATATCTGCCTTCTAAAAGGGTGGTTTGGACTTGTTTCGTGCTCTGTTTTGGGCAGAGTTTTGATCGACTTTGTGTCGATCCTCTAGGAAATCTAGCACGATTACAAATGAACTAATTGAAGGACATTAAAGTGGTATAGGTTGTCAACAAACCTGGGCAATCGGAACGAGATTTCATCGACCGAGGAGGGAGAACCGCGGTCTCAAACATCGGAGTTTGGATTGGCACTGCTGTCGTTTCCACTCTGTTATCCGCGCTGTCCGCGACGGCCTGGCCGGCCGGCGGCGGCCCGCGACGGCGCGCACGCACGTGGGGGTGCGCCCAGGGGAGGGGGTTGGCATGGCGTTGGTTAGAGTTTCGCGTGAAAAGTTTTTCTCGTTCTCTATCGCTCTAACTCTCGTATATATATACGATGTTATCCAGCCAAGGGGCTTAGGCCGGGCTCGGGTCTGCTTGGTTAACTCGAGTTTGTGGGAACCCAAGGGCTCAGCTAGGCACTGGGCTGTGCGGTTAGTAGCTAATTGACTCGGTTATATGCTGCTGTTGCTCGAATGCTTGGTGGGAGTTGGGAAGAAGCTCACGGTTTGTAGTTAGCATAATTAACACCGAGCATCCATGATAGTGATAAGACGAAGGGGGCATAGACAAAATTCTGTGCTATTGTTTTAGAGCTCATGTGGAGGACTCGACTTCTATGGCTCCTGTTCTTTCCATCTCATATGTGACCACAAAGCAATTTTAAGGCTCGATAGACTATGGGGATCTCTATCAATTGCTGGGCCTGATACACACCTAGTACAATAATTGCAAGGAAGGTTCAACATCACGGATTTAAAATTGTTCTCTTTTTCTTTCTCTTTTTTTCTATTTAACAATTAAAACCTATATATATATATATATATATATATATATATATATATATATATATATATATATATATATATATATATATATATATATATATATATATTAATATGTATATATATATATATATATATATATATATAGAGAGAGAGAGAGAGAGAGAGAATAAGGGAGGTGGGATGGCACCTCACTCTCAAATGAGGGTGGCGGTGATGTGGCGCCATCCCAACCCTCCATCATAAATTATTTAATTTTTCCCAATCAAAGCAGCTTTTAATATTTCACTTTTAATGTGGCAGTGGGACCGGAGAATAAGAAACATGCTATATTTATTTCTTTCCTTCCTCTCCTTTCTTTCTCTCTCTCCCTCCTTTGTTTTTTTTTCTCTGAAGACTTACGAGCGGCCGGGTGCTCTCCAAAGAAAGCACGTCGGATCCTCACTCTCCCCCACCGCCCCCATGCCGCCGCCGCACGTCGGATCCTCACTCTTCCCCACCGCCCCCATGCCGTCGCCGCACGTCGGATCCTCACTCTCCCCCACCGCCCCCATGCCGCAGCCGCCTACCGCCCCCACCGCCCCCATGCCGCCGCCCCCACCACCCCCACCACCGCCATGCCCCCACCGCCCCCATGTCTTACGAGCGCCTACCGCCCCCACCGCCCCTACCGCCCCCCCCCTCGTTCCCATGCCGCCGCCGCCTTCCGCCCCCACCGCCCCCATGCCGCCGCCCCCACCGCCCACATGCCCCCACCGCCCCCATCACTTACGAGCCCCTACCGCCCCCATGCCGCTGCTGCCTCCAACTCCGTTGACGTTCTCCACCGTCACCGGCGCCCCTACCGCCCCCATGCCGCCGCCATGTCCAACTCCGTTGCCGTTCTCCACCGTCACCGGCGAACCTCCATATCCGCTGCCGCTCTCCACCATCACCGGCGAATCTCCATATCCGTTCCCAACTATATGGCTTTGGTGGATCCGATTGCTGCAGATTTTTATTTTGTTTAGGTAGATTTAGTTTGGCTAAAATTCTTATTTTGTTTGGCCATATGTTTGGCAAAATCTGGTTGTAAAAAACTTACCTATGCCTAGCATTTGGCATTTGTTGCAAATTATTTGTTGGGCTATCTGTTCAATTTGAAGTAAGTTCAACCTGGAAGAAATTGATTGATTATGGTTGTAAAATTATTTTGTTTGGCTGTGTTCAAATTATTTTTTGTTTGGTGCTTTGATTGATATTTTGGTAACCTGGAACAAATTATTTTCTGTTTGGCATTTGTTGCAAATTTAGTTAGGCTATTGTTGTAAGTTGAATCTTGGAAGAATTATGGTTGTAAGTTCAACCTGGAAGAAATTTCTTGCATTCTTCTGGTCCATGCACTTCATCTCTATTGCTAATGTGACACATTTTGTCAAGACTTCCCTTCTTTGAAGACGTTGAATCAAACAACATACTTGATTGATTAACAGTTGGCAATGGACTTCATCTCTATAGTTCTTCACTACTGGTTGCCTGAGCTTACAAGTTACACACAAGGGGGGAGTCTATATCTCGTACGAAAGGACAGCTCTTCACATAGCTCTGTTCAAACTCGGCTTCCACCCTTGTAATATAGGTTTCCTTTATGATTCACTACTGTGGTTCCTTCCGTGTAAACTTATCTATGTTTTGTTGGTAACAGGAAGAACTACAAAAGAAACAAGTTTCAGTTTAAGCCTATAATATTTGCAAAGCTTCCATTATGACTCTGGCACGCAAACATTCCAGAAAACAAATCTCAGAAAATATACTGGCTACTTATATGCAAAAAAATTGCAACTTGTTGAGTATCAAAGCAAAAGTACCACGCCTAAAATTGAGAATGATAAAACAACCCAAATAGTTGAACATCAAGTTCTAACTGGAAATGCTGGAAATATTTATTATCGTCCTGGCAAAAAAACATCGAATACGTACAATCCAAATATTACATGAATAGAACAAGCGTCTTCGACCATTGATTACATGATTGCACCCCAAACAAAATATGCATAGATGATCAAACAATGGGGAAATTGTTGTTCTCAACATGAGAAATTTGGCAATTCAACAAAAAAACTGGCCAGGTAACGATAAATTTAGTTAAACAACATATTTCACTTTCAAAAATCCCCTCTTTGTACATGGCATTCTCAGTATGCAACTACAATGATCGTCTAAATTAGCCAAATTTTTACAGTGGGCATCTTGTCTAACTATCAGTTGGTGTTTGCCACCCAAAAAATGCTTCCAGAAACCTGCAAATTGTGGACTGGACAAAAAATAGACTGCCTAGAACCCGACGAATCACCAACCATCAACCACTCCAATGCCTCAATTGTGGCATATTTTTTTCTGCAAGCTTCTTATTACTGCATGGCGTGACAAAGCAGTCCTCGATGGTTCCGACAGATCATCATCAGCACCAACCTGTTGATTCTCCTAGAAATAAATCAGAAAAAAAAAGTGAAGGACACAGCATGGGCAATTCAACAAACACCATTCTCTAGGCCTTATCAGTCATCCTTCAACCGCATGAATGAAGATTATGTATTTGATCATAAACAGATAACAAGAAATGCTACGAATTGAATCGGCAAAAAAAGCCTGCCGGCATATACCTCTGGTTGTTCCACATATAACCCCACTCGCCCATTAACAAAGCAATTGGGAGAATGAATAGCATGGAGAAAGAAGAAGAATAAAAAAAGAAAATCAATTTAAGCACAATACATACACATTTTTGGCCTGGTGCTATGTCTGAGAACCCTTGTGTCATTTGCAGCACAATGCTTGTCGGTTTTGTAACACTAACTAGCAGCAAGAATGACAAAAAATAACTAAATATAATGTATTAATGGCTGGTTGCATTAGAGGATTAGTAGTAGATCCTCTTCATCGACCACATGGTTGAATTAAAAACATGATGAGATCGTATGCTTATTACATTCAAAGGAATGAAATGGTTCGTTATCTTTCAGAGCATGTATATTATAGTTTTTATGTAACTTTACCAGGATGGGTCATCAAATACAGAAAAGCCTTCCGAGGTTAGGACTGAAAACCATATGGGAAAGCAAAGTTATCCTTGCCTACCTATCCAGTTGCATCTGCTACATATGCACATCCTTTTGAATTAAAAAAAAGCCGTTATTACTTACCTGGCTAGTTTCATCATGCACCTGATATTTCCCTAATGACATTCTTCTTTCCTCCTGCATGAATATAAATCCAAGGATTGTTAGGCACAAATAAAGAACGATAACAGAACACAAAAAGTTAATACCTAACACATATGTGAGTTGAGGTAGGGGCTTTGTTAGAGTTAATTCCTAACACATGGTAAGACAGGCAGTGACATAAGAAACCATTGACTATCCTGTTACTTTCAAAGACATTTGTTCAAACATTGTATTGTAGCTAGCAATAAAAAAAAGAAATAAGAAACAGAGTTAAATAGTTCACAGCAACATAACAACCTGCCAGTTTGAACTTTGAACTCAACCAAATTTTTTAAAAGAAAGGGATACATTAACATAACAACCTGCCAAACTAGAGTTTCGATAATGTGTATTTCAATTTCAAATACAAATGAGTTATCAAATAACATAAGATCTCACCCAAAAATCAGCAAAAAGCATATATTTTATTTACTGAAGAGAAGAAAATTCATACCTTGATTGCTTGGAGCATTGTAGCCACCTTCTGCAGCAATACTTGATACAGAGTTTGTTTCGCCTTGAACTTTGAATATTGTTGGAGAGCTTGGTGTAGGAAGAGTATTTGCCAAACTTTGTGCCGTTGCATTACTAGTATTACTGATAGGAAAGAGTGGTTGTGGTACAGATATTGGCGCAGATGAGGTCAGCCCCGACAGGCCAGCTTGAAATGATGGTTGAATCCCAAGACCAGTTGAAGCAGCCAGATGAGTTGTGTTCTCAGTTTCCAATATGTCTTATTGAAAGACTATAGACCCTTTGCAAGTAACACGACAAAATGGTGATTGAAAGACTCCCAAAACAAGATCCCAGGCCTGGCAATTCGCACTCCAAGCATATCCTAAACCAAAAAATCTGCAACATATTTCACCTGCTCTAGATAGTAAAAAAACTGATTAAGAAATGTAGTCTCACAATCTTCTTGTTTCTTAATTTGTTTTCAGGTAATATAGCAAACCTCAGGAACAAGACCTAGGACACATGAGATAAATAGAAGATTATTAGCTTGGAAGTGCTTGTGAACCACCCGAATCAGATTGACCATTGCTTGCCTGAAAGTTCAACATATTCTCAATTAACTCATTAAAGAGAGATATAGAAAAAAATATTGAACTTATACAATACCTTAGCTTTGCTACACCCAGTCCTGTAATGACCCTTTTCCCCACAAAACCTGCATGTTTTCTTTTTTTTAATTGCCTCTTCTTGAGACAATTCTAATCCGGAAGGTAATCTGGAAGCAAGTCTTGGTCGCCCTTTATGCCTCAGAGACGTCATAGGATCACGGATATTAATTTCCGGAATTAAACTTGATGAATTTTGGGATAGGAGTGGTGCAATAGGATCAACTTGGTGATTCATTCCTTGGGATGACACATCAGCTCCTTCAGGCGATCTTAAGTTATCATATTCTGCTAACTTGCTTGTTAGAAACCTATCAAATTCAACAGCAAAGTTAGGCACCTTGTATGCAACCTCCAAAGCCTTGTTGCATTTGTAACGAATATCCCAATGAAGATTACGATCTACTTCAGAATTTCTGACAGTAGCACCCATGCCAACATCTCCAAATCGATGCCGAGATTCAATGGTCCAATGCCTCAAAATATAACGATCTGGTATCTCTGAAACATGTTTCTTCCACAATATACACAGGACATGTCTGCAAAGTAATCCAACAGATTCAAAATGTCTACAGGCGCATGAAACTACAACCCCATCGGAATCATATAACACAGTCCTCCATTTACTTCTCTCTTTTGTCGTCCTTCCAACAAGATATGTAGTTACAGTCCCTTCTTTGTGCACTTTATCAGCCCAATAAATTTGGGCATCCTTCATTTCTTGTTTGAAAATAGAAAATAAGGCTCTGGTATAACATCCACCAGCTTGCTTCTCAAGTGGCCATTCCAAAGTTAGTACGGGCTGGGAGTCCATAGTTTTGAAATCTTCATCCTCCTCGGCTTTTCGATGACTTGCCAATGCCTTGTCATATTGAACGACAAACTCAGTTAAGGTTGTACCTGGATGAATATAGAAGTATGTGAGAGTGTGAAAGTGGGGTTTTAGTGTATTATATATGTGAGATAAGGTGTGTTTACACATGTAGGAGAGTGGGATTTCAGTGTAATAGAGAGTGTACATAGATGTATGTGAGAGTGTGAAGAGAGCGTACATAGGTGTACCTGCATGAACATATGTATCGAAAAAAGCATTTATGCTTTCCGCTCTTTGACTTGTCCGCGTGCCGGCAAGAAACTTATCATTCAAATAGCAAGGTAACCAACTAGCTCGCCGCTCCCACAACTTTGGCAACCAACTTTTTTCTCGTAGCTTGTACGTTGCCATCATCTCTTTCCAACAATCTTCGGCTTCACATATACTGCTACTACTTCGCAGTCTATTGAAATGCAATTCAAACTCGGGTCCATGGATAGTTTTGAGATGGACCATATGCTCTCCAACATTCTTGTCTAGATGCCAATCACAATATCGGTGTACAGTATTTGGAAAAACTCTAGCAATTGCATTCCCAATAGCCGTATCCTGATCAGTAATAATAGCTCCTGGTGCTTTACCCCCCATACATCTAAGCCACTGCTCAAATAACCACACAAATGTCTGCTCTGTCTCATCAGCTAACAATGCACATCCGAACAAGGTAGATTGTCGATGATGATTGATACCAGTGAAAGGAGCAAATGGTAAACATAAATTATTAGTACGATATGTCACATCAAATATAATTACATCACTAAACTTCTGGTAGGATTCTTGTGATCTTCTATCAGCCCAAAAAATACTTCTTAATGTGTAGTCATCATCTAATTCAATGCTTGAGTAAAAAGTCGGATCTTCGGCCTTTTTTTCTATAAAGTGCTTAACAATTTTAGCACAATTTTTACCCAAATTGTTCTTCCTCTCAATTCTTAGGTGATCATGGACTTGCTGTGGTGTAATCAAGTGTTGTGGGTCAGGCTCGAAGGAATTGACAACCCTAGCAATGCTTGCGTTTGATATGCCTTCGCTATGAAGCTGAGTAATTAAGTTCTTCACTACTGGTTGACGATGGACCTTTTTATGAGACCGATGCTTTAATGCTTTCGATGGAGTTGATAAGTTGTGATTGTTATGTTCAGCAACAAATTTGCCAACTCTCTATCTTCCTGACTTTGTGAGGTAGATCTTAATCATTGCTTTGCAATCCACCCGTATTTCACGACGATGATCTACCTCTTCGTCCACAATTGGTTTTTTCAATGTTCTCATTTTTCCTTCCTTGCTACATACAATTAATCTTGATATTACTAAACTAGGATCAGACCTAGACCTACTAGTGGATGACCATCTAGTTCCAAATCCCATCTTCAATGCATACCCGTTATAAAAATTGTACGCATCCTTCTGTGTAGCAAATTCCATTCCTATCTTCGGCGTAATGGTGTCCAAATCATCTTTATCTCCATCTCCCACACCATCTCCCAATTCAACACCATCTCCCAAATGAACACCATTTCCTACATAATTAAAACGAAACCAAAGAAAATTGGGATCAGACCTAAAAAAAATTCAACTTAATATGACTCGAATATATTAAGTTTTAGAATGCCATTCATGCAAAAAAAAAAAAAGCTTGGTCCGCCACATAATATTTGATTTGTATACACATGACTTTCGTTTTGCAATTATAAGTATGATTAGCTGTTACAACAGTTACAAAAGTCATGTGTATCCAAATCAAATTCGACTGTTACAACAGTTGAATATATTAAGTTTTAGAATGCCATTCATGCAAAAAAAAAGAAGCTTGGTCTAACTCATAATATTTGTCGAATAGATTAACCAAATAAGAACAAAACCAAAGAAAATTAATTTTGCATCAAAATCACACCTCGTGACTCGTCGATGATGGTGGAGAGCGGCAGTAGAGTTGGGAGCGGATACGGAGATTCGCCGGTGATGGTGGAGAACGGCAGCGTAGTTGGGAGCGGATATGGAGATTCGCCGGTGATGGTGGAGAGCGGCAGCGGATATGGAGGTTCGCCGGTGACGGTGAAGAAAGGCAACAGAGTTGGACATGGCGGCGGCATGGGGGCGGTAGGGGCGCCGGTGACGGTGGAGAACGTCAACGGAGTTGGAGGCAGCAGCGGCATGGGGGCGGTAGGGGCTCGTAAGTGATGGGGGCGGTGGGGGCATGTAGGCGGTGGGGGCGGCGGCATGGGGGCGGTGGGGGCGGAAGGCGGCGGCGGCATGGGGACGGGGGGGCGGTGGGGGCGGTAGGCGCTCGTAAGACATGGGGGCAGTGGGGGCATGGCGGTGGTGGGGGTGGTGGGGGCGGCGGCATGGGGGCGGTGGGGGCGGTAGGCGGCTGCGGCATGGGGGCGGTGGGGGAGAGTGAGGATCCGACGTGCGGCGGCGGCATGGGGGCGGTGGGGAAGAGTGAGGATCCGACGTGCGGCGGCGGCATGGGGGCGGTGGGGGAGAGTGAGGATCCGACGTGCTTTCTTTGGAGAGCACCCGGCCGCTCGTAAGTCTTCAGAGAAAAAAAAACAAAGGAGGGAGAGAGAGAGAGAGAAAGGAGAGGAAGGAAAGAAATAAATATGGCATGCTTCTTATTCTCCGGTCCCACTGCCACATTAAAAGTGAAATATTAAAAGCTGCTTTGATTGGGAAAAATTAAATAATTTATTATGGAGGGTTGGGATGGCGCCACATCACCGCCACCCTCATTTGAGAGTGAGGTGCCATCCCACCTCCCTTATTCTCCCTCTCTCTCTCTCTCTATATATATATATATATATATATATATATATATATATATTTTATATATTTTATATATATATATATATATATATATATATATATATATATATATATACACACATACGCACCTAGATAATATATTTATATATTCGCACACACACACACACACACACACACACACACACACATATATATATATATATATATATATATATATATATATATATATATATATATATATATATATATATATATATTTATATATTTATACATCCACACATATATATCTGCATTTATTTACACATATATACCTGTATTTATATACACGTATATACCTATATTTGTATACGTACACATACACGTATATAATATATATATTTATATATATATACATGCACATACACATATATATAATATATATGCATAAATTATAAATCACATTATAACAATTTAATATAAAAATTAAATATAATAATTAATTATTTATAAAATCTAAAAATTACCATTTAATTAAATAAGTAAAAATAGAATATTTCAAAATTTTCTGGAAGGGGAGCTACAAATCTATCCACATTAAAAATAATATCGTCCTCGAAATTCTTATTCGTAACTATTTTTAAAATTCAAAAAGAAGTCTACCTGAACCTTAATCTCCTTAAATTTTAATTCCTCGAAATAATTTATATCCTTCTCCTAGCCATTTCGTAACTACGAATCATCGAGGACTTCTACCCACCTTTGGTCACACTACTCCTCATAATTAAAATATATAATCTTCTAACTAGTTGCTAACAATCCTACCAACAGATATCTACTGCTTATGGCGTCTACAACCCTCTCCTATCTATCAAGCAATCCAAAATTTAACAGCAACAATTTACACAAGTAGCTAAGAAATATTGGTAAATTCTAGTAAGCATGACCATTCGTCTCTCTGAAATAGGAAGGACAGGAAGATAAGGAAGAATAATAGGGAGCAAATATGGAGCTTCAAGGACGGTAAAGAGTATCCAATGATGCAGATAGAGAGAAGGTTTATGAACCATTACTTATTTGCTAGATTGGGCTACTCTAGTCCAGTCACTCGCCAATTCGAAGAACCCTTCGTTTCATATAGGAGCCTGCAATCCATGCAATACGGAAGTCATGTTCTCGAAATTAATCTAAACAAGGTTCCATAATATGATGGAATTTGAGAAATCAAGGTTGTGGCCTTTTTCCATGGTTGTTTAAACACACTAGCAAGGGATATGAATGCGATACAAGATCGTATCACGACTTTCCGATAGATGGACTAAGGGTTACGAATGACTTCACATTTTAAGAGGTGGAGACTAAATAATAGGTATAGGAACCTATTTCAATTAGTTCGATTTTATAGTCCACATACGGTGGTATGCACGGATGAGTTTTACTGGGTCTTAATGGGTTCCCTGATTGGACATCAACTGTTGGTTGGATGAACCTTGGATTTCAATCCATATTGACTGAACAAGATTCCAATGATAAAACTATTTCTACTAGTTAGGGCAACCTAGAGTAGATTTCAATCATATATTGGATTGAAGGAATTGAGTTAGGGTTGAGGCTCTAATGGAAGTCGGAAAGTGTACCGGTGTTGTGGTAAGGGTTATAGCTAGTTCTTTTAACCTGAAAGTCGTACCCCAAAAATAGAGTACAAGGGGACGAGTTTGAGTGGGACATGATATATCTAGATGAAGATGGACTCGTCTAGATCTTGCATGTGAAGTTTGTTGGAATATAACAGTTGGTCTCGTGCTCCGAATATTAATGACACGGCCGGGGACAAAAAATGATCTAAATGGAAAGTGGGACTCCATAGGGCACTAGTTATCATCCTAATGGAAATCATTCTAATCAATCGGTAGTCTTCGTATATCTCAAAAACGTTAGAAGGCTTACAGTCTACCCACCTTAGAAGCTAGGATATGGTTTTAGGAATAATGAGATTAGAAAAATTCTGAAGTCCGGATAGTGTGCCTCGACTCCTATTAATAAAGAATAAGGCACGGCGGAACGGAATACAGTAGATATAAGTCAAGTCAAGGATCGTTTCTCAATAAATGGAAAACGAGTGTGTACACATGGTCGATAAAATAGAGGAACATACACATCTATAGTATACAAGAGTTATTGACGGGGTAACCAACTCTAAGGTAAAAAGGTTTCTAACGATTGGGTCGTGAACTTCTATTGGGGTCGAACCTGCCAGACTATTGTCACAAGGGTTCTAATTAAACCAAACTTCAAACAAATGATTAGAGGCTCACAACATTTGGTCTCTTGAGAATAGGTAATCTCCTAGGTTAGCATTTGATCAAGGGAAAGATCCTAATCATTCTCGGATTCCAAGGACTAGAAGATTAGGATAGTAGGTTTAGAGTCGAAGGGAGGACGAGTAACTCGAGGCAAGGTTCCAGTCACAGGGCTGGCCGATGGTAGCTACACTTGCGTATACCACTATCATAGCCTATTTTTATTGGCTCTCCACCGCCGAATCTTGTAAGCTTTCTACAGTATATATAGTGAAGTATTTCAAGTTTTCACTCTTGTTTCACTACTTTCTTTTTTCTTAACAATCTAGTTAGGTTCGTTTGAAGAACACTTGTACAAATCTTTGAGGAGAAAGATGTGCGGTGCGGATGGAAGTGTTGGAAAAAAAGAAAAAAAAAAACTAAATCCCAATCTTGCCGTTGTGTCCATTCAGACTATACAGTCAACTATATTGCTCTATAGGACAGAGAGGTTTTAACGGCGCCATCTTGAGTTCCCATACTAGAATTGCTTGAAACTTGACAACTAGTATGGAGATTAAAGCTTGTTATCTCCATGCATTTATCATTTTTGAAACTATATAGTGCTCTTTCTGAAGCAACTAGTTCTGTGAGTGCAGTTCCTTCCATTGGCTTGCTCAAGTTTTTGATGTTAAACTACTTGTAAGGAGTGGCTAACGAGCTCAATCCAGTACAAGTTATAGTTAGGCTTGATAACTAAACGAAAAGATAGCTGAAATGGAAGGATATAGAAGGTTTAAGAGGGAAGTCGGAAATATGATAGCGTATATATGGTAGAAACTAGTACCCCTTCTTTTTCATTATCACTATATAAAAGATTTAAGAAGTTTCAGTGATGGGGAAGCATACTTTGCAGTTTCGATCAGTACCGATCCGGTCGGCCGATGCTGATACGATTTGACATGTCATGATCCGATACCTACCATGATGCCGATACAATTCAGCCATTTCCGCGAAAAAAAAAAAATGAACAAAAAAAGACCAAAAATACTAAAGGTGTAAAAGCATAATAAGTAGGGGTGCAACTCGGGTGGGCTAAACCCGAGCCCGATCGGGTAAACCCGTTAATGGATTGGGTAAAGGTTGTACAATAGGGTTTGGGTTCAAATATTTGAACCCGATCATAAATCGGGTTGGGCTTGGGTTCATGTATCGGGTTACCCGAAGAACCCGAAACCCGACTTATATATATATATATATATATATATATATATATATATATATATATATATATATATATATATATTTTTTTTTTCTTTTTTTTTCCGGGCTCAGTTCGTGGCACTATGTCGACAGGCCTCCGACGTTGCGGATGCCTCGCATCACACAGGCCAATTCATCATTGCCCTATCCAGCGCCCCCGTTCGAGGCCGCGGCCAAATGGCCGCCGAGCCACCCCGAGTGGAGTGAGTGGGAGCACAAACCCGCAAAGGGGCTCGAACTCACAACCTCCCCACTGGGAGCCACTCGTCCTAACCAATAGAGCTAGGACCGCCGGACAACCCGACTATATATATATATATATATATATATATATATATATATATATATATATATATATATTGTCAAATTTCTCAAATAAAAAGTTTAAATCCAAAATTTGTTCACCAAAACTCTTCAACTCCTTATCCTAAACAGTTTGTATTTTGTAATGATCAAGACTTGATTGCTATTTGATTATGTGTTTAATATTACTTTTGTTTAAAATTATTTCAATTAGTATATTAGAGCCCGATAAACCCGACCCAACATGAGTTCAACCCGACCCAAATCCGATCCTCCGGGCTTGGTCTTGGACTTCATATGTTGGACCCGAGGTCGGGCCGGGCTCGGGTTCGGACTAGGCTTATGATTCATCGGATTGGGCTCGGATTGACCTCAAACCCGACCCAACCCGTCCGAGTTGCACCCCTAATAATAAGATTGTAAAAACATGTAAAAGATTTATCACATGTAAACCAATTGGTAAGGGCGTGTGATAAACAACACAGAAAATACTTTAAAATATGACTACATGCATTAACAAATTCTAAATTTTAATAATTATTTGTTTTTCGATACTCTAATTCGAAATCATTGATACTGTGGATACCGTCGATCCCGATACTCATAGGAACGGCCGGAGACACGGCGGACCTTGTAGAGAAGATAACATCTTCTTCGCTTGAAGATTGAGATGTTCTCTTTTACTCTCCCATCATCATAAGCATAGGTTTCTTGAGCTACTTTCTGGAAATGTAAATTAAAACACGACATATATGAAGGGTCAAATCTTATGCTTGTGAATACATCTTGATCCTTTGTCTCGAAACATATTATTTGCTTTATCATGTCATCAGGAAGTCTGAGGGCCGATCCCTCAGTACTTTTGTTATACAAAAAAATATAAATGCTGACATAAATATCTTAGATCCGGATAACTCATTTAGTAATCTGGGATATATCTAAGTTGTAATTATTGTTGATCAATAAAATTTACGTTCTTCACAAAAAAAAATGTCATCAGGAAGTTGGCAAGAGTATATGGGGGTAGGGGTAAGCATTATTCAGTTTTGAACCGAAAATCGAACCGAACCGAACCGAATAAGATATTCGGTTCGGTTTCGGTTTTGAAAATACTAAACTTTCTTATTCGGTTTCGGTTTTGGTTTTGGATTTCGGTTTCGATCCAAAACCGAAAACCGAATAAGAAAATTTTATATATATATATATATATATATATATATATATATATATATATATATATATATATATATCCACGTATATTTAGTTATTATATATATTAACAAAAAAAACACAAACCCAAAAACCGAAAACCGAACAGATTTAATTCGGTTCGGTTCGGTTCGGTTATTGACCTATTCGGTTCGGTTTCGGTTTTGCTTATTCGATTTCGGTCCAATTCGATTTTCGGTTATTCAGTTGGAACCGAATAAACCGAATACTCACCCCTATATGGGGGGCAGACAAGTATTAGTCGTTTAAGATCAATAATCACCTCCGAAATGTGTTAAGACAGAGGAACATGACTTTGAAAGAAACTCTGAAGTTGATCATAAACATCTTTCTCAAAATGGATAATGATAGATCTTCGCATTCTGAGTGGATCAACCAAACCTATGAACACCATGTTTGCAAGTCGCATGACATTTTATCAAGTGAATCTGCACTATCACTGACCAGCAGAGTTTTGGCAGTGTCAATGTACGTAATCTTCTATATACATTACTCGAGTATAGTGACAATATTTGTTCCCCAAAACAGCAGCTAGCTGCAAGTAAATACTGAGTACATATGAAAATGATGAACAAACTCTGAAGAAATTTTGATTCTTTTTATTGGTAAACTACATGTCATCTGTTTCTTCAAACAATCGAATACCATCCCGAAAAATATCTGTAATTAACTAAAATCTCTTTAATTCTTGAAATCCACCTGATGGGAAAGAAGAGCATTGTCATCTTCATCCCCAATCTCAAAGTTCTGATCTCCATAAGCCATATGGGTAGCAGTCCGCCCATCGTCGCTCGTGCAACAGCCGTTCTCCGAGTCCACGTTCTTCATTTCCGACTCGATCAAGGAGTCCATCCTCGCCCTCTCTCTGTCCCGGGGGTACGTGCAGTAGAGGAAGGAGTAGATGAAGCAGCAGACGAACATCGGGATGGCTATCGCAGTGTAGAGAGCCTTGGCGAGGGAGGCAGCGTTCTCCCGGTCCACCTCCGTGCTCGTGGCCTCGCTCGAGCCACGAGGGACGGGCTTGTAGCCGTACATGTGCTGAGCTAGAACTCCGACAACGGGAGGAGCGAACGAAGCTAGGAGCGACTCGAACGATCTGTCCAGAGCGTAGATGCTTGTTCTTGACCTCTCAGGAACAATTTCTGCAAATATAGGACTTTCATGGACGACATAAACATCACACTATATAAAGAATGGGGTTTGGATTGCTATAACAGAATGTACGGAAAGTATAGAAGTGAATGGGGTCTTGGATTGCTTTAACAGAAAGTACGGAAAGTATAGAAGTTCTATTTTGTTGCAGAGAATTGCTCACAGAGCAATCTAGTTTGAAGAAATTGCTCACAGAGCAATGGAGTTTGCAAATTTGCAAGTAGGACACTAAAACGCCCATAAAAAGGACGTTTTGGGACATTAACCTAATGGATTCTTCTATCCATGTCAAACTTTCACTAGCTAACCTAAAATAATCTTATTAGTATCAAAACGTCCATAAAAAGGACGTTTTATGGCATTTTTAGATTTATTCCAACTTTTGCCATATAATGTCTATCTATATGGCATTTTTTTAAATAATAAATGCACAGAAACGTCCTTAAAAAGGACGTTTCTTAGACTAAATTTTGATTAATTTCGGAATATGCTACTTATAAGTAAGCACGGGCCAAATGGGATAGATTAGTAAAGGAATGCCCTTTAAAAGGACGTTTCTTCGACAAACGCCTTTGTTTCCTTCAGTATAATTTTCCTAAAATGCGTGCTCTACATAAAATTTTAATCAACTTTATGGCTCTATATACAATTTTCTGATTTTGTTGTGTAAAACAATCGTGCTAGTTTGTTAGCGCTCTTACTAGCGCTGTGCACGCGGACAGCAGACCGGCCGGACACGAAGCATGAGGGGGAAGGAGAGGGACGGAGCACCGCACGCGTACACACGGGCACGCCAAACCAAATTTTTTTGTGTAAAAGACACAGTTTAGAAAAAATTCAAGTACATACCCAAATACCTCTTTTAGAAGGCGTATTTTAATTTTGACAATTTACACCACTGCTAAGAGCATCATTAGTAAGGCCCATCTCATTTTCTAGATTCTAGATTTGGAATGTAGGAGCTTATTTTGTAAAATAGTAAGTTGGAATTCTTTTGTTAAATAGTAAGTTAGAGCCCAACTTTCTAGATTCTAAACTTTATATTATTATTTTCCTGCATTAATTTTTTGACCACACAATCTTTGGGACCGCAGCTCACTTTATCATTTCCTACTATTTTCATACATATCCAACTCATTCTACATTTACATTTTGTTTGAAATTTTCTAATTTCTATGATCTCGGAAATAAACTTTGTTGACTACTTTTTTTTTAACATTTTCTAATTTCTATGATCTCGGAAACTCCGAAGGGGAAAAAATACAAAAGTTACGTCCTTTTAAAATGCAAATTTTTTTAAAAAAAAAGTCTGGAAGAAAATGTACTCCCTTTGTAGGAACATAAATTGTCAAAACTAAAAGTACGTTAAATGGACATATTGGGACTGCATATACTTATTTTCCATTGTTATAAAGAAGATTCAAGAAAAGAAAAAGCTTACTTGTTCGTAGCCGGACCGTTCCATGAGATGCACAATCCCATAGAGAACAGGACGAGGCCGTGAGCGAGCCCCGTGGAGGGGTCGTCCGGCAGCGCCAGCAGCAGCACGGCGGCGAAGGGGATCGCGGAGCCGGAGCTTATCTGGGAGAGAAGTATCCTTCCGGCGTCCGGAAAACGACCCGCGAGAAAATCCCCCATCCTCCCTCCGAAGAATCCTCCGATCGAAGTCGCCACCGAGAACGTGGCCATGAGGACTCCGGTCGTCTCGTGCGAGAACCCGGTGAGCTCGAGCCACATGGCCGTGAACGACATGGCGGACCACGGGAACGACCCGCTGATCCCCTGAGCCACGATGATCCGGAACGAGGCGATCTTCGTCACCTCCTTCGCTTGCTTGACCATCTCTTTCAGCTCCTCCGTTATAGATTTTTTTTCCGACACGGAGCCGTTGCTCGCACCTTTGGCGAAATGGGGATCCACTGCGTAGAGGAATACAAGAATCCCGACGACGACGCTGACGGTGGCGACCAAATGGAAGGCTACTCTCCATCCATCGATCCCCATGAATGAACTGGAAGCTAGTATTATAGAGAAGAAGCCGCCGAAAATGGCACCAAGGCCAGAAGTCAGCGAGAGCCATCCGAAGGCGGCGCCGCGGTTCCGGTCATCGGTTGAGTCTGCGATGAGGGACTGGATGGCCGGTGTCACCAGCGCAAGCCCGACTCCGTTGAAAGCTCTCGAGAATGCAACCTGTGCGAAAGTAAATCGTCACAATAGACTAGGTAGGAGCCTTTGCTGGTGCATATATAAATCAAAGTTTGCAATATCGACCGACACCGATCCGATACGGTCGATATCATTACGGCACCGATATCGATACTGACCGACATCGTGGATCTTTTTTCTAGTCAATTCGGCAAAAAAATAAAAGCAAAAGACCAATCGACAAGAGTGTGAAAGCATGTAAAAAAAATTTATCTATCGCAAATAAACCAATCAGCAAGGGTGACTACTATTTTATTCAATTTTAAAACTAGTAAGAAACAACGCACATGAAATACTTAGAATTGCCTAAATGTATTAAAAAAAATTGTAAAATTTTGATAATTTATTAATAATTATTTGCTTTTCGATACCTAAAAAATTCGATAATCCCTTCCGAAACCGTCAATACTGTCAGCATGCGCAAAATGTAAATAGTAGGTTGCATGATGGAGCAAACAATTTTAACAAATCAATTGATCTTCAAAACTTACCAGGACTTGGGATGATACCAAGTATATCTGCAGAAGGATAATTACAGATGAATTCACAATTTCAACAAAACTTACATGGCATCAAACCTATAATGGAGGTGTTTCAACTTTCAGCAAACTTTTTCGAATTCCACCAACAAGAAGATTATAGATAGATATGGCTAGAATAATCAACATGAAGTTAATGGAGTAGATTGGAAGTTAGAACTTTAGCTAGATGAGCATAACTTTGGCTACGATAGTTCGCTTTAGGGGTAAGACAAGTCAAATCAAAGGTGAGAAATATGATCCTAAGGGTCCATATTTGCAGCCACATTGCCAAATTTCATCATTTAGGTGACAAATACGATCCTAAGGGTGTTGGTTTGAGTGGGGTTTTTAACCTATGTAGAGAACATCTTGGAATGCGACGGACGTTATCTGTGTGTCTGAGAAGTTCGGAGAGTCGATGGCGAAGAAGAGGGCTTGATTTGAGTACGTGTCTGGCTCAGAATAGAGCCGTGTCAATACTAGCAGTACACTTCCGTTATACCGTTGCCGGTACACATGCTTTTCTTCCAGAAGCCGGGGGCGACGTTTGTGCCCAAATATCCATTGACGGTACACCGATGTATACTGCCGATATACCGGGTTCGGAGGTGAAAGCCTAATATTTTGGTGTTTTGGATCTAAATCAATGGTCCATGTTATTTTGGAAGTATGGTAGTTAAAATAAGAGTTTTCTAACCCTAATTTCTATTCACAACAATATAAAGAGAGTTTTTTCAAAGGTGCAATTCTTAGGAGAGGAAGAGATAATTCCGAGTTTCGGGAGTTAATTTAAAGAGGGATCACTTCGAGAAGTTCTTCATTGGTTCTTTCTCGTCTTCGGTAATATTTATGTACTCACTATAATATATTTCCATCTATTTGAAATATTACGGTGATCCGTGCGGATTGGTGGAGGAGTTAGTAGATGAGTTGGTGTACATTTTTTTTTCCATTAGTGGAGGCTTTTTCAGGTTGGACTCCAGTCTTTGTAGTTTTTTCCGTAAGGATTTTTCAAATCAACTGTGTTTGCGTTGTGGTCGCTTTGTGATTTTCTTTTGGAAATCGTACCTGGCTTGTGCCTTCACTTTGGTCCTCGACAGAATTCTTCCGGTTTGGGGAAACAATATTTCTGCATTTGTTCCCAATAAAGGATACCTATTTGCCGCCACATTGTCAAAAAAATTCATTTAGGCCCTAAAAACTGTTATTTTTTGCAATTTTTGTTAATTTTTTGTTTGCTGATTTGAGCGTATTAATGACATGCTTATTTTAGCATATTTCTAGCATAATCATAGGCCGTTATTTAGTCTCCATTTTCAGAAGGATTCGTAAGTATCAATAATTTTCTAATTATATTTCTCTTTTCTTTCTTTTTCTTAGCAATCGGCTCGGTCAATTATTATAGCAGGATAGTTGAATGAAATGACGGACAAAAATAGACAGGTTGTTCGTTACTGCAGCAATTCTCTTTCGCCCTACTTTTTCTTCTTCTGAAACTCTAACCAGCAGCATCTCCTTTAACTAATATTTTATTTGACAGTGTTACGTTGTCCGTGGATTTGGACCGCAGTCTTAGTCCGCTAACCACATATCGTACGTCCATTGGCGGCGGGCACGCACGCAGTCACCCCCACGGGCAAAAAAAGAAATTTCCGTATCTTATTCTCCCTCCTAGTTCATATAGGTACTAGTCTTCATATATATATTGCGCTTGCCTTAGACAATTTACTCTCACCTTCCCTTGAAGCTACCTCCACAGTTCGCAAATACAAACATATTGTAACTTGTTCGTCTTAGCATTACGTTTATAACTTCGACATGTTGATTTTCTAAATTCCAAGTGAAATTTCCTGATCGTACCGAGATTTTGGCTGCAGGAAATGACTGATTTTTGTTGTTGTTGGTAATTTACAGTTTGGCCTTCCAAAATAAAACCAGAATAACGGCGGTTCTCTATTACAACCGCCAACTCGGAGTTCTCTCTTGCTAGTAGTCGAGTAAACTCAAAATTGAGGCGCTGAGAAATGCATCACGACAGACAAATACAAATGTCTGCCCAAAACTAGATCTCCATAGCATAATCATCGACAGACCAAGATTTTGGTTAGATATGTTGTACTTGTATGTAATGTTTTTGCAATAAAAATGTTAAAGGCACTACGAAAGTTAACATTTGTTTTGCACTTTTGTGCATATTTAGGACTGTAAATTTTTTCTCTCTCAATATTTTAGATCTGCCATAACGTTATATGGACTGTCAAAATTTTGACAGTCCTTATTATGCATTAAACTGTCATATTTTGGTACTCAAAATTTTCCAGGACTGGTACAAAACTGCCATAATATAGGACTGTAAAAAAATGTGTTGCCTTACTGAAATCTTCTACTGTATAATGAGACTTCAAATCGGCTCAAAAGTGAGACGTGTAAGCCATATGTATATCATGGTCTATTTTTTTTAAAAAAATTAAATTACGTAAAAAATTGTTAAAAAGAGTTTAAATTTGTTACATATATTCAACATAAAAAAAATCGAACTCAGCCAAACAAAAAAAATTCCTCCTAACTTAAGTACATGAATTAGAAAAAATATTTAATTATAATTAAATAATATTTTTATTATATGTTATTATACGTATAAAGTACGTTCATTTACTAGTTGTTGTGTGCGCTTAACATTTGTATTTTGCTATTGGTGGTTAGGAATTAGTTTTCGTACACCCTCGGAAAGTCAAAAAGTCAAAGTCGAAGTCAAACATGGCCGAGGCCAAAATGGAGAGAGCAGGTGGGGATCTGAACCGAACCTGGGGGAAGGAGGAGACGGCGACGAGGAAGGTGGCGGCGGCCCAGAGGAAGGCGCCGGCCGCGATGACGTGGCAGCGGTTGTACCGGAGCGCCGCGAACGCCGCGAGGGGGTAGCAGGCGGTCTGGACCACGCAGCGGAAGAGCGTCAGCGATCCCAGCCCGGTCGGGGTGGCGCCGACGGCCGCGCCGACCTCCTTGTAGACCGCCGGCAGCAGCGCCTCGTCGGCGCGCTCCATGATGCCGGCGAGGCAGACCAGCACGAGCGTCCTCCTCTCCTCCCATCCCATCCTCTCTTCTCTTGTGAGAAATGAGAGCTGGCTAGAGAAGAAGATCTGGACAGTACTGTGACTCGATTGGTGAAATAGTCTTCTTCTCTCCATTAAAATAATAATAATAATGATAATATTTTTTAACCTCGATAATAAAGAAAATTAGATACTTGGTTATAGGCCTTAATTTATAATATTTTTTTCCTTAAAAAACAAGTTATTGCTGTCACACATTGCAACATGCAACGCGGAATTAATTATTAATTTCAAGTGGCAGCAATATTATAAGAAAAATTGTAGGGTAACAAATTTTGAGATAACTAGCTGTAGAGTAATAAATTTACATTTTTTTATATAGATACAAAATGCTCAAACCAAAAAAATCAACAAAAACTATAGATCATCTCGCCTTTTTTTTAGCTTTTGTAAAAAAAAAACTTCAGGAGGCGTAGGATTTTGAGTATTTTTTTCACAATTTTCCTTCTTACAAATTAGTTTTTGCATACTTAATAAAGAAAAAAAAATAAACAAAAACCGAGAAAACAAACTAAACTTAACTCTCATGCATGATTGTCTAAATTGGGCTACTTTTATGTACAGTGGCAGATCGATTTTTACTAGATGAATAAACATAGTTATACTCACTCTTTTACAGTGTCCAGATTTCTAGTTAAAATATCCTTGAATATGGACATAAAAATTTCAGTTATACCAGAATACGGGACCCTCTGTCCAGGGGTGCTGTTTCGTGACCCCTGTTAACAGACTCAGGAATATAAGAGTGGTTTCAAAATTTAGCCCTGTTGTCAGAATTTTGTCATAAATAAAATTTGACGGGGGCATAATCTCGCCCTGACAACACTGAAGAGACATATATCAACATTATCCCTTAAAATATAATATCTTTCTCTATATAAATAAAATAATAAATAAATAAATAAAAAAAATTTTGTATGGGAGAATGGTAGCTTTTTACGCTATATTACAGATGTTAAGTGAAAAAGTTTATGTCAAGTCATCTGGCATTTTTGTAACAAAAATATCCGACATCTGATATTTATGTTACAAAAATGCCAAAATTATTTGATGCATTTGTTAAATTTTTTAGTAATCAACAAAACTACAGATGGTATATGTTTTCTATAAAGATTTTTAAGCTATATTACATATGTTAAGTGAAAAAGTTTATGTCAAGTCATCTGGCATTTTTGTAACAAAAATCAGACATCTGATATTTATGTTACAAAAATGCCAAAATTATTTGATGCATTTGTTAAAAATTTTTAGTAATCAACAAAACTACAGATGGTACATATTTTCTATCTTTATAGATATCTTTTTTACAAATTTGTTACTCTAGCTATTTACTTCAAATTTTGTTACCCTACAGAAAATTTTCTGCAGCAATATGTATTTCTTGATAAAATATTTGGACTCCGTAGACAACATATAAGATTTAAGTTTTCTCGTCTAAAATCACTCTTGTAGTTAAAGGATGACTACCTGCTAGGGCGTTGCAACCACAAGACTAATTAGGTACCCGTCTCGAACACAAATGGTAAGGATTTCCAAATCTATGAAATGTGGTAGCATAGTAATGCGTAGTAATGAAAGAAGAAAAAGAGGTGGACACCGACACACTCCACTTGATGAACTTGATTCTCATTAACGAGCATCTATCTTGAATGAAAATTGGTACCATTTGAAATAAAACTTTGTTAAAGATTATGGGAAAATACTTATATCTCTCTCTATATATATACCACCATGACTTACACAATTACTATTAAAATACAATTTTTTTATATACAAGATTTTTCTTTCTTTATGTAATTAGTATTTTTTTTTAACTGTCTTATTAATAAAATAAATTTTCTATTCCATTTAA
>JANAVB010005399.1:323700-480271 GCA_029216955.1 Iris pallida
TTGTTCTTGACCTCTCAGGAACAATTTTCTGCAAATATAGGACTTTCATGGACGACATAAACATCACACTATATAAAGAATGGGGTTTGGATTGCTATAACAGAATGTACGGAAAGTATAGAAGTGAATGGGGTCTTGGATTGCTTTAACAGAAAGTACGGAAAGTATAGAAGTTCTATTTTGTTGCAGAGAATGCTCACAGAGCAATCTAGTTTGAAGAAATTGCTCACAGAGCAATGGAGTTTGCAAATTTGCAAGTAGGACACTAAAACGCCCATAAAAAGGACGTTTTGGGACATTAACCTAATGGATTCTTCTATCCATGTCAAACTTTCACTAGCTAACCTAAAATAATCTTATTAGTATCAAAACGTCCATAAAAAGGACGTTTTATGGCATTTTTAGATTTATTCCAACTTTTGCCATATAATGTCTATCTATATGGCATTTTTTTAAATAATAAATGCACAGAAACGTCCTTAAAAAGGACGTTTCTTAGACTAAATTTTGATTAATTTCGGAATATGCTACTTATAAGTAAGCACGGGCCAAATGGGATAGATTAGTAAAGGAATGCCCTTTAAAAGGACGTTTCTTCGACAAACGCCTTTGTTTCCTTCAGTATAATTTTCCTAAAATGCGTGCTCTACATAAAATTTTAATCAACTTTATGGCTCTATATACAATTTTCTGATTTTGTTGTGTAAAACAATCGTGCTAGTTTGTTAGCGCTCTTACTAGCGCTGTGCACGCGGACAGCAGACCGGCCGGACACGAAGCATGAGGGGGAAGGAGAGGGACGGAGCACCGCACGCGTACACACGGGCACGCCAAACCAAATTTTTTTGTGTAAAAGACACAGTTTAGAAAAAATTCAAGTACATACCCAAATACCTCTTTTAGAAGGCGTATTTTAATTTTGACAATTTACACCACTGCTAAGAGCATCATTAGTAAGGCCCATCTCATTTTCTAGATTCTAGATTTGGAATGTAGGAGCTTATTTTGTAAAATAGTAAGTTGGAATTCTTTTGTTAAATAGTAAGTTAGAGCCCAACTTTCTAGATTCTAAACTTTATATTATTATTTTCCTGCATTAATTTTTTGACCACACAATCTTTGGGACCGCAGCTCACTTTATCATTTCCTACTATTTTCATACATATCCAACTCATTCTACATTTACATTTTGTTTGAAATTTTCTAATTTCTATGATCTCGGAAATAAACTTTGTTGACTACTTTTTTTTTAACATTTTCTAATTTCTATGATCTCGGAAACTCCGAAGGGGAAAAAATACAAAAGTTACGTCCTTTTAAAATGCAAATTTTTTAAAAAAAAAGTCTGGAAGAAAATGTACTCCCTTTGTAGGAACATAAATTGTCAAAACTAAAAGTACGTTAAATGGACATATTGGGACTGCATATACTTATTTTCCATTGTTATAAAGAAGATTCAAGAAAAGAAAAAGCTTACTTGTTCGTAGCCGGACCGTTCCATGAGATGCACAATCCCATAGAGAACAGGACGAGGCCGTGAGCGAGCCCCGTGGAGGGGTCGTCCGGCAGCGCCAGCAGCAGCACGGCGGCGAAGGGGATCGCGGAGCCGGAGCTTATCTGGGAGAGAAGTATCCTTCCGGCGTCCGGAAAACGACCCGCGAGAAAATCCCCCATCCTCCCTCCGAAGAATCCTCCGATCGAAGTCGCCACCGAGAACGTGGCCATGAGGACTCCGGTCGTCTCGTGCGAGAACCCGGTGAGCTCGAGCCACATGGCCGTGAACGACATGGCGGACCACGGGAACGACCCGCTGATCCCCTGAGCCACGATGATCCGGAACGAGGCGATCTTCGTCACCTCCTTCGCTTGCTTGACCATCTCTTTCAGCTCCTCCGTTATAGATTTTTTTTCCGACACGGAGCCGTTGCTCGCACCTTTGGCGAAATGGGGATCCACTGCGTAGAGGAATACAAGAATCCCGACGACGACGCTGACGGTGGCGACCAAATGGAAGGCTACTCTCCATCCATCGATCCCCATGAATGAACTGGAAGCTAGTATTATAGAGAAGAAGCCGCCGAAAATGGCACCAAGGCCAGAAGTCAGCGAGAGCCATCCGAAGGCGGCGCCGCGGTTCCGGTCATCGGTTGAGTCTGCGATGAGGGACTGGATGGCCGGTGTCACCAGCGCAAGCCCGACTCCGTTGAAAGCTCTCGAGAATGCAACCTGTGCGAAAGTAAATCGTCACAATAGACTAGGTAGGAGCCTTTGCTGGTGCATATATAAATCAAAGTTTGCAATATCGACCGACACCGATCCGATACGGTCGATATCATTACGGCACCGATATCGATACTGACCGACATCGTGGATCTTTTTTCTAGTCAATTCGGCAAAAAAATAAAAGCAAAAGACCAATCGACAAGAGTGTGAAAGCATGTAAAAAAAATTTATCTATCGCAAATAAACCAATCAGCAAGGGTGACTACTATTTTATTCAATTTTAAAACTAGTAAGAAACAACGCACATGAAATACTTAGAATTGCCTAAATGTATTAAAAAAAATTGTAAAATTTTGATAATTTATTAATAATTATTTGCTTTTCGATACCTAAAAAATTCGATAATCCCTTCCGAAACCGTCAATACTGTCAGCATGCGCAAAATGTAAATAGTAGGTTGCATGATGGAGCAAACAATTTTAACAAATCAATTGATCTTCAAAACTTACCAGGACTTGGGATGATACCAAGTATATCTGCAGAAGGATAATTACAGATGAATTCACAATTTCAACAAAACTTACATGGCATCAAACCTATAATGGAGGTGTTTCAACTTTCAGCAAACTTTTTCGAATTCCACCAACAAGAAGATTATAGATAGATATGGCTAGAATAATCAACATGAAGTTAATGGAGTAGATTGGAAGTTAGAACTTTAGCTAGATGAGCATAACTTTGGCTACGATAGTTCGCTTTAGGGGTAAGACAAGTCAAATCAAAGGTGAGAAATATGATCCTAAGGGTCCATATTTGCAGCCACATTGCCAAATTTCATCATTTAGGTGACAAATACGATCCTAAGGGTGTTGGTTTGAGTGGGGTTTTTAACCTATGTAGAGAACATCTTGGAATGCGACGGACGTTATCTGTGTGTCTGAGAAGTTCGGAGAGTCGATGGCGAAGAAGAGGGCTTGATTTGAGTACGTGTCTGGCTCAGAATAGAGCCGTGTCAATACTAGCAGTACACTTCCGTTATACCGTTGCCGGTACACATGCTTTTCTTCCAGAAGCCGGGGGCGACGTTTGTGCCCAAATATCCATTGACGGTACACCGATGGTATACTGCCGATATACCGGGTCGGAGGTGAAAGCCTAATATTTTGGTGTTTTGGATCTAAATCAATGGTCCATGTTATTTTGGAAGTATGGTAGTTAAAATAAGAGTTTTCTAACCCTAATTTCTATTCACAACAATATAAAGAGAGTTTTTTCAAAGGTGCAATTCTTAGGAGAGGAAGAGATAATTCCGAGTTTCGGGAGTTAATTTAAAGAGGGATCACTTCGAGAAGTTCTTCATTGGTTCTTTCTCGTCTTCGGTAATATTTATGTACTCACTATAATATATTTCCATCTATTTGAAATATTACGGTGATCCGTGCGGATTGGTGGAGGAGTTAGTAGATGAGTTGGTGTACATTTTTTTTTCCATTAGTGGAGGCTTTTTCAGGTTGGACTCCAGTCTTTGTAGTTTTTTCCGTAAGGATTTTTCAAATCAACTGTGTTTGCGTTGTGGTCGCTTTGTGATTTTCTTTTGGAAATCGTACCTGGCTTGTGCCTTCACTTTGGTCCTCGACAGAATTCTTCCGGTTTGGGGAAACAATATTTCTGCATTTGTTCCCAATAAAGGATACCTATTTGCCGCCACATTGTCAAAAAAATTCATTTAGGCCCTAAAAACTGTTATTTTTTGCAATTTTTGTTAATTTTTTGTTTGCTGATTTGAGCGTATTAATGACATGCTTATTTTAGCATATTTCTAGCATAATCATAGGCCGTTATTTAGTCTCCATTTTCAGAAGGATTCGTAAGTATCAATAATTTTCTAATTATATTTCTCTTTTCTTTCTTTTTCTTAGCAATCGGCTCGGTCAATTATTATAGCAGGATAGTTGAATGAAATGACGGACAAAAATAGACAGGTTGTTCGTTACTGCAGCAATTCTCTTTCGCCCTACTTTTTCTTCTTCTGAAACTCTAACCAGCAGCATCTCCTTTAACTAATATTTTATTTGACAGTGTTACGTTGTCCGTGGATTTGGACCGCAGTCTTAGTCCGCTAACCACATATCGTACGTCCATTGGCGGCGGGCACGCACGCAGTCACCCCCACGGGCAAAAAAAGAAATTTCCGTATCTTATTCTCCCTCCTAGTTCATATAGGTACTAGTCTTCATATATATATTGCGCTTGCCTTAGACAATTTACTCTCACCTTCCCTTGAAGCTACCTCCACAGTTCGCAAATACAAACATATTGTAACTTGTTCGTCTTAGCATTACGTTTATAACTTCGACATGTTGATTTTCTAAATTCCAAGTGAAATTTCCTGATCGTACCGAGATTTTGGCTGCAGGAAATGACTGATTTTTGTTGTTGTTGGTAATTTACAGTTTGGCCTTCCAAAATAAAACCAGAATAACGGCCGGTTCTCTATTACAACCGCCAACTCGGAGTTCTCTCTTGCTAGTAGTCGAGTAAACTCAAAATTGAGGCGCTGAGAAATGCATCACGACAGACAAATACAAATGTCTGCCCAAAACTAGATCTCCATAGCATAATCATCGACAGACCAAGATTTTGGTTAGATATGTTGTACTTGTATGTAATGTTTTTGCAATAAAAATGTTAAAGGCACTACGAAAGTTAACATTTGTTTTGCACTTTTGTGCATATTTAGGACTGTAAATTTTTTCTCTCTCAATATTTTAGATCTGCCATAACGTTATATGGACTGTCAAAATTTTGACAGTCCTTATTATGCATTAAACTGTCATATTTTGGTACTCAAAATTTTCCAGGACTGGTACAAAACTGCCATAATATAGGACTGTAAAAAAATGTGTTGCCTTACTGAAATCTTCTACTGTATAATGAGACTTCAAATCGGCTCAAAAGTGAGACGTGTAAGCCATATGTATATCATGGTCTATTTTATTTTAAAAAAATTAAATTACGTAAAAAATTGTTAAAAAGAGTTTAAATTTGTTACATATATTCAACATAAAAAAAATCGAACTCAGCCAAACAAAAAAAATTCCTCCTAACTTAAGTACATGAATTAGAAAAAATATTTAATTATAATTAAATAATATTTTTATTATATGTTATTATACGTATAAAGTACGTTCATTTACTAGTTGTTGTTGTGCGCTTAACATTTGTATTTTGCTATTGGTGGTTAGGAATTAGTTTTCGTACACCCTCGGAAAGTCAAAAAGTCAAAGTCGAAGTCAAACATGGCCGAGGCCAAAATGGAGAGAGCAGGTGGGGATCTGAACCGAACCTGGGGGAAGGAGGAGGAGACGGCGACGAGGAAGGTGGCGGCGGCCCAGAGGAAGGCGCCGGCCGCGATGACGTGGCAGCGGTTGTACCGGAGCGCCGCGAACGCCGCGAGGGGGTAGCAGGCGGTCTGGACCACGCAGCGGAAGAGCGTCAGCGATCCCAGCCCGGTCGGGGTGGCGCCGACGGCCGCGCCGACCTCCTTGTAGACCGCCGGCAGCAGCGCCTCGTCGGCGCGCTCCATGATGCCGGCGAGGCAGACCAGCACGAGCGTCCTCCTCTCCTCCCATCCCATCCTCTCTTCTCTTGTGAGAAATGAGAGCTGGCTAGAGAAGAAGATCTGGACAGTACTGTGACTCGATTGGTGAAATAGTCTTCTTCTCTCCATTAAAATAATAATAATAATGATAATATTTTTTAACCTCGATAATAAAGAAAATTAGATACTTGGTTATAGGCCTTAATTTATAATATTTTTTTCCTTAAAAAACAAGTTATTGCTGTCACACATTGCAACATGCAACGCGGAATTAATTATTAATTTCAAGTGGCAGCAATATTATAAGAAAAATTGTAGGGTAACAAATTTTGAGATAACTAGCTGTAGAGTAATAAATTTACATTTTTTTATATAGATACAAAATGCTCAAACCAAAAAAATCAACAAAAACTATAGATCATCTCGCCTTTTTTTTAGCTTTTGTAAAAAAAAAACTTCAGGAGGCGTAGGATTTTGAGTATTTTTTTCACAATTTTCCTTCTTACAAATTAGTTTTTGCATACTTAATAAAGAAAAAAAAATAAACAAAAACCGAGAAAACAAACTAAACTTAACTCTCATGCATGATTGTCTAAATTGGGCTACTTTTATGTACAGTGGCAGATCGATTTTTACTAGATGAATAAACATAGTTATACTCACTCTTTTACAGTGTCCAGATTTCTAGTTAAAATATCCTTGAATATGGACATAAAAATTTCAGTTATACCAGAATACGGGACCCTCTGTCCAGGGGTGCTGTTTCGTGACCCCTGTTAACAGACTCAGGAATATAAGAGTGGTTTCAAAATTTAGCCCTGTTGTCAGAATTTTGTCATAAATAAAATTTGACGGGGGCATAATCTCGCCCTGACAACACTGAAGAGACATATATCAACATTATCCCTTAAAATATAATATCTTTTCTATATAAAATAAAATAATAAATAAATAAATAAAAATAAAATTTTGTATGGGAGAATGGTAGCTTTTTACGCTATATTACAGATGTTAAGTGAAAAAGTTTATGTCAAGTCATCTGGCATTTTTGTAACAAAAATATCCGACATCTGATATTTATGTTACAAAAATGCCAAAATTATTTGATGCATTTGTTAAATTTTTTAGTAATCAACAAAAACTACAGATGGTATATGTTTTCTATAAAGATTTTTAAGCTATATTACATATGTTAAGTGAAAAAGTTTATGTCAAGTCATCTGGCATTTTTGTAACAAAAATATCAGACATCTGATATTTATGTTACAAAAATGCCAAAATTATTTGATGCATTTGTTAAAAATTTTTAGTAATCAACAAAAACTACAGATGGTACATATTTTCTATCTTTATAGATATCTTTTTTACAAATTTGTTACTCTAGCTATTTACTTCAAATTTTGTTACCCTACAGAAAATTTTCTGCAGCAATATGTATTTCTTGATAAAATATTTGGACTCCGTAGACAACATATAAGATTTAAGTTTTCTCGTCTAAAATCACTCTTGTAGTTAAAGGATGACTACCTGCTAGGGCGTTGCAACCACAAGACTAATTAGGTACCCGTCTCGAACACAAATATGGTAAGGATTTCCAAATCTATGAAATGTGGTAGCATAGTAATGCGTAGTAATGAAAGAAGAAAAAGAGGTGGACACCGACACACTCCACAGTTGATGACTTGATTCTCATTAACGAGCATCTATCTTGAATGAAAATTGGTACCATTTGAAATAAAACTTTGTTAAAGATTATGGGAAAATACTTATATCTCTCTCTATATATATACCACCATGACTTACACAATTACTATTAAAATACAATTTTTTTATATACAAGATTTTTCTTTCTTTATGTAATTAGTATTTTTTTTTAACTGTCTTATTAATAAAATAAATTTTCTATTCCATTTAATGTAGTGCCCCGTCCCGCTCAGTCAATCGGAGGAATCGAAACGCCGACGGCGTTCGGCCTTAGCCTTGCAACGGCTGCTGGAAGACATCGCTCGGTCAAGGCGACCGCTCACTCAGGTGGGGTAGTTTCGGTGAACTTGCCTCATCTTTGCCTTCACATAATAATACGTATGTTTTCAACTTGCACAAGTAGGCGTAATAATAAAAGAGATGAATCCACATAGCTAAAGGGAATGATCCCGACGGGTCGAAATGAGTTAGAACATGGAAAAAGGTCCAACGGTCGGCTTAGAGTTGGTGCACGGCGTGCTTTGAAAATGACACTCGATCCTTCGTCCCGTGGCTTGGGAGAAGGAATGCTGGTCTTCGGTGCAAAAGCTAAGAGTTAGCCTAAGTCATAGGCGTCGCCCACATAAACGCTTGATAAAGCATGCACGGTTCCATTGTGCAAGGCTTGGCATAGCCTTTGCTCGTCCCTCGGGTTAAGTCGTAGGCTTGAGTAAGTTAGGCAAAGTTATGACGGTCGACCTAAGTCATTTCAGGTGCTGTTCCGCTCATTCTGCGGTTGTCAAGTTAAGTAGTCCCTCGATCTCAAGGCCCGTCGACTTGGGCAGGAGTATCACGTAGAGCACGATTGGCTTAAGGCACGATGCACGGGCTTAGTGTCTAAGGCAAGGACTATGATTCAAGGTGAGTTTTAAGAAAGGGATATCAAATAGGCATTTATGAGTTGAACCAAAATGATAAGGTAATAAGGAAGGAAATGCTCGCGACCGTGGGTCGTCGAGGGGTCTCAAGGAAAGAATGCTCGCGACCGTGGGTCGTCGAGGGGTCTCAAGGATAGAAGTTTGGTTTTGGTGGAGGAATGACTGTGTGAGACGTCAGTTTGTGTCGAGTCTTGCATGGTCATTTGACAACTTGTCGACAAGGGCGATGAACCCTCGAGCGGTAACCCCTGGGCCATGGGGGCCGACTCGGCCTAGGAGGGAACAGGGTATAGTCGTGCGTAAGATTTTGGCACAGGTTAAGCGGGGACTTGCGACGGGGCTAGCTACTTGCGTCGAAAGGATCCCGATTAACAAAACTATACGTCAAGGTATGGCTTGTGATACCAGTGGCCAAGTTCATATAGATGTCGGCAAATAGCGGCTAACCGCATGTATGCCTTTGGATTGAGTCGAGTTGAAGGAGTGTACAGTTAGAACATAAAGTTTGGGCCTAAGATTGGATTTCAACATAGGCGTCGTGCTTCGGCACGAGATGTGGCGTCGAGTCTCAAGTGTTGACATGTGAGTTGCATAAGTTGGTTGAGTTGTTGAGTTTAAGTCAGGAAACCGTCGCAAGGCAAAGTTGTTTGAGTGACACTAAGATTCACAAGTCTTGATTGGGTCAGTTGGTGGTCAAAGTAGCAAGGGCCGCTTGGCGGCAGGGCCGCGGGACGACGATATGATTGAGTATCACTGAGTTGCGAGGCACGGCCTCAGCTAGGGTTCGTAGTACTGTCACACGGAAATGGAGCCTCATCGCGTAGTTGCGTCTCTGATTTAAGCCGTAAGGCAAACACGACTTGATAGGTTAACGTTGTTGGCACGAGAAGGGTCTTGAAGCAAGGTATGAGATAACGTCGAATATTTCAAGCACGGGATGGTCTAATGACACAAGGTAGGCAAGGCGTCGGTCATAAAACTGATCCTAAGGAAAGACTAGAAAGACAATTGATAAGAAGGGACTATGTTGCACAAAGTAAATAAAATGTGCGGGTTTTGTATGGGTGGGCGAGGAGCTCATTCCACCAGTACAGTTGAGTACTGACACACACATAGTTTACATGTGCAGACACAGGTAGAAGCTCGTGGCGCGGATCTCGCTTGGATGCGTCGAGGCACGGAGTTCCTTGGCGATTCGAAGCTTGCGGCCGCATGGAGTAAAAGACTTATACATGACATAATGTATGGACATCGCCTTCCGAAGCTTCCGCCGGCTCAAGACTTGTAATTGAGAGATGAGAGAGAGCTGAGTGAACTTGTAAAAAGTGAGAAGAGTGAGCTTGAGTGATTGTAATCTTGGCCTTGCGCCCCCAATGTAATCGTTGTTTCAATATCAATAAAGAGCTTCTTTGAATAACTTGTGTTTGGTTCAAATTTCCGCTGCTATCATTCAATGTCTCTGCTTGGAACTTCTGTGCGACGATCCCGTCGCAGCCGCTGAGATCGGCCGTTATGGAACCCGCCTTGCACGAGCGCAATCTAGGCTCGTACGGCATCACGCCTTAGCGAGGACGATCGCTCCTACGGGAGCGGGGCGTGACATAATGGTATCAGAGCACGGCTTTACGTCCTTGGACAATCAATTGAATTCTTTAACTCGTTGTTTTCGCGAACTCTGAATGTTATTTCCGCATATTGATGTCGTTGGTGCGCTCTCTCTCAAATGTCCCACGGGATGTCCATACAATAAGTCTATCTATTTTGCAAAACGTAGGTGAACAATTTTCGACAAAACAAAAAGGATGGTTCGCGTAAGCACGGTTGGCTAAGTCGGGCTGGGCATATACACCAAAGTTGCGTCGACCTTAGCAAAGTCGAGTGCGGGATTCGTAGTGTTCGAGCTAGAATGAGTTAAACTCGATTGAGTAAATGTGGGATGACTGTCGATAGGGGTGCTATCGAGCGACGGTATCGTCGATGCGATATAGGTGAGCGTGCTTGGAAATAGAGGAATGGGTCGAACGGGATTCAAGGAAGTCGATTTTGATTCGAACGGATGTCTTAAGGATTTGTTGAATGACTTCATCTCTGAGTGGTGTATACGATAGTCTCAGGAATGTCGATCGATCGATTGAGAATTCGGGGGGTATCGATGAGTCTATCGGCAAGCGTCGCGTTATGCAAAGTCATAGATTGAGTTCAATGAATAAGTCTTAGTCTTGAAGTTTGATGAGTGGATTCGAACAACCTAGAATTGATGCGCACGGAACGTGCACGGGATTGAGGATTACGCAAGTATGAAACGCGAAAATGATTGAGTAGGTGAAATCGAATCGAGGAAAAAGTTAAGGTATAGCGAATGGATAACTTGATCGAGGAAATCGAAACGGATCGTATACGAAAAGTTAAGCACGACGGAAAGATAGCGTGCATGAAAGTTTTGATTTTGAAGTTACGTGAATGACTCTAAGGATTGGATTGAATGTTGCTCGATGATTGAGTTAGCAAAGGATTGATGCGAATTGAGAAAATACATTGGTCGGTGACTTAAGATAGACGGATGAACAATACACAAATTTGGGTTTGAGAAATTTGATGTTGCGAATGATTTGAGGGATAATGATCCAACTTGATTTTGAATGTCGAGGAGATTATCCAGTCGGATGATAGCATCGTTCGCACGACTCGAAACTTGTCGCAAAGGAAGATCGTCAGGTTACGCATGTCATCGATGGTATTGAGGCGTATCAAAGATCGATATGCGATAACTCGGGGGTACTCTGACTCGGCGAATGACGATCGTGCAAGTGTTATTGTTCGGATGGATGCGATACTTAGGATTTTGATCGAGATGAATGTTGGGTAAAAATGATCGTGTCTTGATGGTTACGTTGATAGCCACAACGTCGACGATCTTGTCTTGCGCGAGCGCAACTCCAGCCTCGCACATACGTTGCGTCGAATTTGGGGCGATTGTTCCGCGTGAGCGCTGACATGGTGATTCATGTCGCGGGAATGATCGAACTCAGAAAATCAGGACGCGGCAACTTTGATTGTCTCGACTTGTCGGTTTGATGCGAAGGAAAACTCGGGGATTTGTAGGACTTACGATTGATGATTGAAACTTGAGGATTGAATAGGTCCAATCCACGCATCGAGAATGAATTAGTCTAGACACAAAACAAGAGTTACGTTCCGATGAGGATGACTATCCTGCGGGAGCGTGCATGGTGATTCATGCCCACCGTGAATAATCTGAATCGCGTGAGATCGGGGCGCAACGTATTGTTAAGCTAGACGACCTCGTGATCGATTGCGTGAATTGGGATAAATGATTTAGGGAGTACGGAATGTGAATTATGGTTTAGAAATGAATCGTGTCGTAGCGTGCTTGACTTGGAGATTGATAGGCGAATTACGTCGAACGTGTTCGAAGGGATAGACTATGCGAAAGGGCTTGTTGAACGAGTGAGATTGATATGTTAAGGAATTGGTTGAAACGTGAGTTATCATAGGATGGCTTTGCTGAATGACTCGGACCCCGTGCGACAAATGTTGGGATGTGCGTAGGCAATCTATGCTCGATGTTTAGAAATCAGAGTGATGCGAGCTTGGGTAGAAAACCCCGTACTATCAACTTGGTTTGACCTTAGGATGGGGTCAGTGTTGATATCGTTGTTTGGGAACTATGATTCCAATACTGACGGAAAGACATAGCCTAGCAGTTAGGCAGACGTTCCGGTGCGGAGCGATAGGAATGGTGAAGGCACCACTCATGAGGCTCGGTTGACATGCATGTATATCAAGGACGCTTGAATGCGTGCACGATCTGACTCGAGTGGCGATGGCGGGATTCGCTATTACGAGGCTTGGTTGAAATGCATGTATTTTGGGGACGCCTAAGATATGTGCACGATCCATACTAAGTGATACGTTGAATTCAAATGAGATTTGAGGAACGAGGAAGTGTCGAGGATTTTATGATCGTAAGTTTGAAGAAAGGATTGAGGGTAGCACGAGCGTGGCTCGGATTTGAGTAAGGCATAAGAGAATTGTGTGCGAGAGTTCTTGAATGTTGAGTAAAGTGATAAGTCGATAAGTGTACTCAGTTAGTTTCGAGGACGAAACTTTTTCTGAGTGGTGTATGATGTAGTGCCCCGTCCCGCTCAGTCAATCGGAGGAATCGAAACGCCGATGGCGTTCGGCCTTAGCCTTGCAACGGCTGCTGGAAGACATCGCTCGGTCAAGGCGACCGCTCACTCAGGTGGGGTAGTTTCGGTGAACTTGCCTCATCTTTGCCTTCACATAATAATACGTATGTTTTCAACTTGCACAAGTAGGCGTAATAATAAAAGAGATGAATCCACATAGCTAAAGGGAATGATCCCGACGGGTCGAAATGAGTTAGAACATGGAAAAAGGTCCAACGGTCGGCTTAGAGTTGGTGCACGGCGTGCTTTGAAAATGACACTCGGTCCTTCATCCCGTGGCTTGGGAGAAGGAATGCTGGTCTTCGGTGCAAAAGCTAAGAGTTAGCCTAAGTCATAGGCGTCGCCCACATAAACGCTTGATAAAGCGTGCACGGTTCCATTGTGCAAGGCTTGGCATAGCCTTTGCTCGTCTCTCGGGTTAAGTCGTAGGCTTGAGTAAGTTAGGCAAAGTTATGCCGGTCGACCTAAGTCATTTCAGGTGCTGTCCCGCTCATTCTGCGGTTGTCAAGTTAAATAGTCCCTCGATCTCAAGGCCCGTCGACTTGGACAGGAGTATCACGTAGAGCACGATTGGCTTAAGGCACGATGCACGGGCTTAGTGTCTAAGGCAAGGACTATGATTCAAGGTGAGTTTTAAGAAAGGGATATCAAATAGGCATTTATGAGTTGAACCAAAATGATAAGGTAATAAGGAAGGAAATGCTCGCGACCGTGGGTCGTCGAGGGGTCTCAAGGAAAGAATGCTCGCGACCGTGGGTCGTCGAGGGGTCTCAAGGATAGAAGTTTGGTTTTGGTGGAGGAATGACTGTGTGAGACGTCAGTTTGTGTCGAGTCTTGCATGGTCATTTGACAACTTGTCGACAAGGGCGATGAACCCTCGAGCGGTAACCCCTGGGCCATGGGGGCCGACTCGGCTTAGGAGGGAACAGGGTATAGTCGTGCGTAAGGTTTTGGCACAGGTTAAGCGGGGACTTGCGACGGGGCTAGCTACTTGCGTCGAAAGGATCCCGATTAACAAAACTATACGTCAAGGTATGGCTTGTGATGCCAGTGGCCAAGTTCATATAGATGTCGGCAAATAGCGACTAACCGCATGTATGCCTTTGGATTGAGTCGAGTTGAAGGAGTGTACAGTTAGAACATAAAGTTTGGACCTAAGATTGGGTTTCAACATAGGCGTCGTGCTTCGGCACGAGATGTGGCGTCGAGTCTCAAGTGTTGACATGTGAGTTGCATAAGTTGGTTGAGTTGTTGAGTTTAAGTCAGGAAACCGTCGCAAGGCAAAGTTGTTTGAGTGACACTAAGATTCACATGTCTTGATTGGGTCAGTTGGTGGTCAAAGTAGCAAGGGCCGCTAGGCGGCAGGGCCGCGGGACGGCGATATGATTGAGTATCACTGAGTTGTGAGGCACGGCCTCAGCTAGGGTTCGTAGTACTGTCACACGGAAATGGAGCCTCATCGCGTAGTTGCGTCTCTGATTTAAGCCATAAGGCAAACACGACTTGATAGGTTAACGTTGTTGGCACGAGAAGGGTCTTGAAGCAAGGTATGAGATAACGTTGAATATTGCAAGTACGGGATGGTCTAATGACACAAGGTAGGCAAGGCGTCGGTCATAAAACTGATCCTAAGGCAAGACTAGAAAGACAATTGATAAGAAGGGACTATGTTGCACAAAGTAAATAAAACGTGCGGGTTTTGTATGGGTGGGCGAGGAGCTCTTCCACCAGTACAGTTGAGTACTGACACCCACATACACTACGCCAGAATTCACGATTCTCGACGGTCCAAATCCGTCAAAAACTGGTTTTTTTAACGGTTTATGACAGTTGGAGGATCCGTTGAAAAATATACCGCAGCAAAAATTAACGACGGTTATAGACCGTCACTATGCACTCATTTAAACTACGGATAGAGTCCGTCAGAAATTATTCGACGGGCTATATCCGTCAAATAACCTGTGACTTTTTTAATGTTTTTTGGGACTGATATGGTCAGTCGTTTTTCTGTAAATGTAATTAAAAAAAATAATATACACAACATATAAGATAATAAACTTGTCCAACCATTCAGTATAAAATAATATACACAACATATAAGATAATAAACTCGTCAAATAAACAAATACAACCATTCAGTAACCTCCATCAATATTGATATAAACTTGTCCAACCATTCAGTAACTTAAGCCAATATTGCATATATACAACACCAACTACTCATATTGCATACAAGTAAATAATCAAAATTTGAATTCATAAAGATTTAGCATTTCTCATACACAAAGCATTCAAAAAGAAAAATAGAGTACTACTACATAGTTTTGTTTAGTACAAAAAACTAATTCCATAACTTCACATCCTAATATGTTGAACAAATACTTTTGGCCAATTAATCAAGTCACCAAGCATAATATCCCCAAGCTTTCCATCTCCATCAAACAAATCTGCATCTTTGTCAAATACTTCATCGATGATGATATTGTAAACGTCTTCGTTTAGTGGAGCATCAATATTCAAACGTCCAAAAGCAACATGTTTTCTTTTGAAGTCTTTTAGAAAACATGTCTTAGGAAAGATAGATTGATCACCTGCCTGCATCCATCAAAACAAATAATGAAAACAACATTAAATATTTCAAAATATATAAAAAGTATACTTGTGAGCATAGCATGACATATGTGAAATAATTAAATAGGAAATTTTCCTATATAGTTAGCAACTAATGGAGAAAGGGACCTTAGACAGTGGTCTTGATTGACCTGATAATATATACTTATTTTCTCACTCTCTCTCTCTTTTATTTTTATTTATTTTTATATATGTTAAACTAAAGTTACACTTATATGAGCGACATTGATTGTGACATGAAAATGACCAAGTAAAATAGATCTTGAACATGGTCAATATCCTCCATGGCCATCAATGGTCGACTTGCTTGACCTGTTCCCAATCTTTCTTTTACCATGCATATATCATTTTATGGGTCTCACTTTGAATGAAAAAGCAGATAGCAGACCCCTTTCCCTTTGTTCCCTTGTGAACCCTTCAAAGTCCAAAGATCTCCTTAACCAAAACCACTATAAGCACAAGTTGCCAATCCCTTTATATATGCTTCCAGAGGTTTAAACCAAGTCAAGTCTCTCTTTGCAATAATTCACTCCTTGACATTATCTTTTGATTAAGCTTTGTATAATCCCAATTAATACTGCCATAGCTAGAATGAGTCAACTCCTTACTTCTATACTAATATTTATTAATTCATGTATGTTGATACCATGATGGAGTTATCAGCAAATTAACTGAATGAGTCAACCCCTTTATGTTTGGAAGTTGATACCATGATGGACTTTATTGACTTTATGTTTGGAAAACGAAAAGAGCTAATGCTATGGAAGAACTTGCATTTGCCACATCTTCCTAGCTAGCTAGTATGTTTACATGATAGTACTGCAAATCCAACTAATGATCAAGTATTGAGTTATTCTTGTTCCTCCATTGATATGAAATAAAAACAAAGACCTCCTATGTTTATGTTTAATCTAGGGGTCATCAAGTATGGGAATCACAAAAAATGGTGTATTCTTGCTACTCAACAAAGAGACACAATGATGTATTAATTATTGATCCTCAGCTCTTTCCTTTTATTTTTTCCTGATAAGTCTAATGATATCAAAGCTACCCAGTGGATCATATTCCGCTTACTAGTCGCAACATAGGAGATATTGAACACCTGATAGTGTTTGATAAGCTTAGAGAGGAGATATTGAACATCCAAAATAATTATTTGACAAATTTTAGTAAGTGGAAGCATGGGCTGGGCAAGAGAGTAGAGGAAATACAAACATGAAATTATAAACCTTATCAAGGTCATGGTCAACCAGAATTTTAATGCCAAAATAGAGTACAATATTACATCAAAAGATAAAGAATTCATGAGCAAATTTTATTTTACCTGAGACGTATTACGAAGCTCTGATGAGGACTGACTTGATGACATAGCATTAGCCTTTTGCATGAGTGTTGCTACTTGTTCTTTGAGTGTACTTATATCAGTTTCCATAACCTTATTTTTTTGTAGTTGTTGACGAGCAATCTCTCTACTTGCCGCTGAAGCACGAATCTCAGTCTTCGACACACCTCCACCCATGCCACGAACAAAACCCTTTTGATCACGCCCACATACCTAAGAAAGAAAATCCATCCAAATTAAAGGCATTTCACTAATAGTCTAACAAAGAGGATTCAATTTACAAAACAATATAATAAAATTTTAATCTAACAAACCATTGCAACAGGGTCATTGTCCAAATCTTTTTGTCCTAAGTATGGATCGTCCTCTATAAGCCTTCTAATTTTGTCCTACAACGAAAAAAAAAGCAATTCATATATATGATCAGACAAAAAACAAAATTAGTTACCATCACCCGTAGGACTTACAATGTTATCATTTGAGACTGTTGAGGATTCAGGGTCACTACTCTTGGTTATATGTGTAGCCAAGTATAACTCAGTTCTATTTACCTCACCAGTAGGACTCTCCTTTTTCTACATCAGAACACAAAAAGTTAGCATATTAATTTTCACTGCAAATATATATATATATAAAGAAGATAGAGAAGTATATAAATTACCATCCTATGTGCTATCCTAGCACATCCAGTCCTACCAGTTGTGTGTTGTACCTTAATATTTTTCCTAGCTTTCTTACCCGCTTCACGGCGCATCTTATCTTCATTAGTATAGCAGAAGTCAACAAAATCTTCCCAATCTTCTTTCTTCACAATTATTTTGTTTGGCATATTTCTTTTTCGTTCAGCAACTGTATTATATTTATCACAAGCTTTTCGAAGGGAACACTTCCAATTTTTCCAAGAAGTGTTAGCGTACTTCAAAATTTTAGCCTTATAAATTTCAGGTACTGCATGTTTACACTGCAAAGACAATTGAATATCAACGTACATAAAGATTTTACATAAGAACTTGAATAAATCGAATTTACTCACAACGACACTTTTCCATATGTCATCTTTGATGCTTTGTGGAACTCTTTTCCAAGAACTAATTGCAGGTCGACAATGCGCCCTTGTTATCTTTCCAATAGTTGATGAAAATTGTTCTGATCCAGTATCAACTGGGCGCCCATATTCGTCGAAAATAATTTGATTAGTGGTACCTAATAAAGTGTTTAAATATAACAATGATTTTATTAATAAAGAATATCAAGATAATATGTGAATCAAGTATGCAAAAATGAAGTAAAAAAATCAACTTTTTAACCACACTCAAGATAAACATAATAGAGTAGTTACCTACTAACTGCAGCTTACCTGACTGTGTGCGTGTGTTGGGTGGGGACATTAAATTGCAGTTCATTGGTAGCCTGTAGAAGTACCAGTCTTGTACCCATGTATAGTTGGCCAACCACAATGGGCACGTGTATGTGTTGGGTTAGGAATAGAGCAACAAGCAGCAGTAGGTGTGATTATCATGTTTCCTGGGTATAGAGCAGCAGTGAAGAGATTGTGTCAGGAGTGTCTAAAGGGTCAATTAGCCATTGTGTATGTCATGTTCCCTGGGTATAGAGCAACAGTGAAGAGATTGAGGGATTAAAGTATCAGAAATATTCTATATCAGGGAGGAATTACAAATTCAAAGTGTCTTCTAGTATGTTTAAAAATTTCTATATGTATCAGTTAGTTATATGGGTGTGATTATCATTAAAGAGGAATACATGTGTATATGTGTAAAAATATTGAGTTGTAAAAGCTTTTGGTGGACATGTGATCAGAATCCTAAATCATGCTACAAATCCAAAGACCAATATCCAAAACTAATAACCCATGAGTTACAGTTAACAACAAACTAAGATATCAAGGAATATCGTCGATACCAAAAAATCCTATACTCCAATCCGAAATAGTCCGATACTACCGATATCGTCGATACCAATACTCATAGGAATAGTCCGATACCAATTCCGATACCGATACTGTGAAACTTGAATACAACTTATCATTCAATTTAGAAGGATTCATGATAAAACCTTGCAACAGATATAAAATATTTCAGGATTGGTAAATTTTACTGTCTGAGAGATACTGTCCTATATTAGTTTCCTTTTCAGACTTTGCACAAGTGTAGCCTATATCCTTCGTACATATCTTCTATATGGAAACAAAATACAAACCATTGGTTTGGCTGTCCATGCAGCACATATACTCCTGCTTTTCAAGTGGCTTTCTATTGACTTGAAATATGTCAATTTAAACCGAATTTCTAAATTCCCATGAATGATCCTCTCTCAATCAAATATTATTTCCATGTTTACATATACTTAAAAAAAACCAATCCCTTAAAATATTATCAAAGTTCTCAAAAACAAACAAATTCACATAAAATAGAGCAGAATAGAGCAGATGTTCACACATAGATTGATATAGCAGATGTTCACACATAGATTGATATAGCAGAATAGAGCAGATGTTCCCTTAAAATATTTTCTTTAATGATATAGCATGGCGCAAATAGAGCAGATGTTCACACACCAACCTCAAGTTCTAGACTGGATGCAATCAGAACCGTATATGGTGTTACTGTTGCTCGTGATTTATTGGAAATATATGTTTCTGATGATAGTCCTGCTCGGTCAATATTCAAGATGGATGGTTTTATTTCAAATGCTAATTACATAGTGAAGAAAACAACAATGGTACTTTACACAGATATATTTTGGGACCATATACACAGATATATTTTGGGACCATATACACAGATATATTTTGGGTCCCTTTGGAGTCTAGATATTGGTGGCTCTTACCCGACATGATTGTCAAGGAAGTATTGTGTTGGATATGTGTAAGATTCTGATACTTCATATTTCTTGGACTTTTCTTAATTTAGAGTTGTGCTGGGTACCTAATCCATTTTGATGGGAGAAGGCTTTGACGATAACAATGCATGTGCTAGATGATAACAATGTCTGCTTAACAGTATTTACATTTGTGAATGCCAGGGGAAGAAATATATTACTGTTAATCTATGGTCCTTTTTCCTTAAACTAAATTTTCTGATATTATTGGATGCTTGCCTAAATAATAAGCCATGCTTTGTTATTAGGAGAATCAACTACTGTGGGTTATGTATCAATCACGTTTTGGGACTGTTCGAATTAGGATAATACTTGGACAGTGGGTTAACTCTTGAATGTTGTGAGTTGAACAACATTGAATTGGTTAATATTGAAGGACTGAACCTTTTCCCTGTCCTGATTAGATGCCTGTACATGCATTGAGATGGTATAACAAGTGTTAGGCCACTATTGGTACATTCGAGTGATTCCTAATGATTGATGATAGGAAAGTGGATGTTATGTTAAATCATAAGTAAAGACATCAAGACCCTTGGTTCAGGATTCAACTCTTCTCTTAGGAACCCTCACTTTTACATTCTGCAGTGATCAAGTTGGAATGATGGCTGCATATCCGAGTCTATCAATGTGAAATGGAAAACCTGAGATATAACTCATGTGGAGATAATGTAGTATTCTCTACAGGTTCAGGTTCCTGAGCTTCTCCACATTTGTTTCAGTCCATATTAGGGATGTTAGTTGAGTGTCAGTACTAATGATCAATTAGATCAAATTCCTGACTAATTGGTAACTGGTTCAATCACTATATGGGTATCCCTACTCTGGACATGTACTGCACCACTAGAATAAGAGAAGGAATTATTACCTGGGCTGGTAAGAGGGGATTTTTTGATCATTAAACCAAGACTGATCTCAGTTGAGGTATTAGGAATCAGAGTAGTATTCAGACCATTATATCTTGATTTCAGTTCTTTGGTTGATTGTTGGAACCTGGGAACTTGCCTAAATAATGCAATATTGTTAGTGTCGACCCTTACTGAAAGCATCCAACAAATATTGATACCATGCAACTTCCTTACAAAACCTGTTTCAGTTTGTCGATGAGAAGGGGGTGTCTTTATGACATTGAAACTGCTGGTACAAAACTAATATTGAAACTAGTACTGACTTGTACAAGTTAAAAGATTATTAGCTAAAACTGAAACTAAGCAAAAATGATACTGAAACTGGTACTGTGGTACTGACCTGATGGATTAGAAGTGCTTCCTTGGCACCTACTAGAATGAACTTCATTATTAGACTCATCATCGATGTCAACTTCCTCTCTATGAACTTCATCTCTACTAGATGGAGATCCATCTCCTGACATCATTAAACTAAAATACCAAACACATTTGTCAAATATGATAGAAAATAAGAGCATCAAATTTCAATTTATGTAAGCAATATTGTTCAGAAATAGGAGAGAAAAAATGTAAACCCTTAGCCCAAATTTTCCCTTTTGATATTATTATTATTATTATCCTTCCTAGTGACTACAGAACAACACCACCACCAAAGCCTTTATCCCAAACTTTTCAGTCAGATATTTGAATCTTTTTCTTCCATTCACTCAAATGGCCTATGTAATGAGAAATATCTCAAGATAAGATTCATTGCTCAAGTCCAAAAACAACCGAATTTCTCATACAACACATGATTCGACACCGTCCACATGTAAAGAATGAAAATTCAAGAAAATAAAGCTCGTGTCAAAAGAAAACGTTAAAGAAAAGCCATGTTATCAACCAAAATTATTAAAAAATGATTATTATTATGGTAATCGTGTGATACACTAAACTGTCAGTATGGCCTATGGTCTATTTCATCGGAAACACATTAAAAACAGAGTGTTGATGTTGAACAAGAAACACCCATCACCTTCAGAAAATACCCGTTATATGCTTCATGGTTACCACTAGACGATTCAATTATTCCGAAACGAATTCACACAGTAATTGGACGAATGGTGCTTGTAAGATGGGTGTGACAGTAAATTTTAAAAAAGCAAAAACCGACTTAGCCTGGGTCGAGTATGGCTATGAAAGATGTTTACGTTTTTCTTCTTTTCAGTTGAAAAGTTGTTACTCTACATTGACTGGATTGCTTTTGAAACCTGCTTCAGCTTATCATCTGCTTTTTAAAAACAGGAATACACGGTCTGAATACTACTTTAGCTTATCATCTGCTTCAGCTTATCAACCTTCCTATATTTGAAACTTCTGTTTAAAACAGGGGACCGTGTATACCTGGGTATAGTGCAGGCCTTCTATTTGGCTAGTATATCAGAACATTGGTATCGACAAGGGTATGTTAGCACAAGAGCAGAACAATAGGCGGTATCGAAAGGTTGTCCCTACCCGTGGTAATTAACTGATAAGGACTAGTGTCCAGGTTCATGGGAAAATTCCTGTGACCGGTCTAAAGGATGTATCCTAAATAGTGTAGGCCGATGACAAACCTACTGTTCAGTTAGTTAGGTATCAGTCTAGATGGCCATTAGGCTATGTTTTGCATATGTGTGTGTGTGTGTGTCCATAGCAACCTGTGTCATGTAGTGCAGGATAAATACAGCAAAGGAGAATCGAATATCAGAAAACGGCTAATAGATGTTGTTTTAACTACCTAAAGGCTAAAGCAGCGTGAGCGTTCAACATTGGAATGCCAGTAGGTATAAGTATAGGTGAAGTGATTTGGGTGAGTAACTAAGAAAACGGGTATCACAGGGGTAGGTGGCAGATTCGCGTGTCAGTGTAGGGATTAGCTCATAGGCAGAAATTTGAACGGCTCATAGTAGCAGTTGCAAAGCCTATGTACAGAGTACCCTGGTGGGCATATGTGAACCTGTGTACCAAGGGATGGAAAATAATTGGGACTAATAAATTTAGGCAGCTCTTGCAACCAATTAGGAGTACAAAGGTGCATTCCTATAGATTGGATATAGGTGGGTAATCGAGTAACAGTTTGGAATGTCGTAAGGGATATTAACAGGACCGTGTGTGTACGATTGACATTGGAAGAAGGGTGGTATCAGTTAGGAACTTAGGAATTTCCATGTGGTGTGTATGGGACATGGATGAATACCATAGAGTATTAGGATAAGTCCAATTCACATATTGTACAGTCCTATTTTGTGTACTGTCCAGTCCACTTGGGTATGCCATTTAGAGTTGTGTCATAGATATTTAGTTCAGTCAATTGTCTTCTGAATTCAGTCCCTATTTAATGATCAGTCCCATTTGAATTTACCTCAGGTATACAGTCCAGATCATTGCATTTGTTCCAATCTTAATCTATAGATATTTTGTATCTGACCTGTCTCATCCAGTCCACATGAACACTGGGTATTCCTACATGAGTATATGAGACAGGGAAAGAAATATAAGCATAAGAACTAGCCTACAGATTTTAATAGTGCAGCTACTCTGGTCATTAATCATAGTATCATATTCATGCATGAGTACCCTGACTAGTAGTGTAAGTAACATATAGGAAGATGTCCAAAATATCATAGAAGGGATTACCTCTATATATATATATATCCAGGATCGGGGATACCAATCCTATGATAGTATCTCAGACATCTGTAGCAGAAAGTAGGATGGGTGACTCTATGTAATAGTTGGTGGGGTAAGCCACGGGTCGTGACAAAAAAGTAGCTAGTACAAAAGATATTATTAAACTTTTCCATTAAAAGTCAATATGGAACTACAAAAATCAAACTATAATAACAAAGAAACTTATAATTCAATACAAGATCATCAATCTTCTTCATCTTCTAAATTATCAATAAATTGAGATAATGTAGCTTCATCAGCAGCTCCAATGAAAACAAACGGGTCCTCGTAAGCGTCGACATCATGACTTAATTTTTTTGGAGATTCTAAAACAACATGCCAATTATCCCTTGTTTCATCTTTGCAATAGAAAACTTGAGTTGCTTGAGAAGCGTGGATAAATGGTTCGTCCTCTTCACTTGTATTTCTTTGGAACCTCCCAAAATTGACAAAAACCAGATTTGTTTCAGGATCCACCACACATCCATTTACCTTGTCTTCTATACGTACCCAATCACAATAGAAGAGTGTTTCTTTGAAATCATAATAATCCAATTCAAGTATTTGTTTGACAATGCCATAATAAGTCATGTTATCATCCTTAAAATTGGTATCACTAGCTCTTGATCGAAAAGTGCCTACAGCCTTTAAAGCGACCCCACTATTTTGTGTGGTTAAATTCATTTCTGAATCAGCTGTATAAAAAATATATCCATTTACTGAATATGCATTATATGATATAGCGTCAAAATTTGGACCATTCGCAAGCCTCTTTAAAGGACTCATCTCCTCTTTCTCAAGTTGTTGTCTTAACCAAGGAATATAATCCATGACCTTCCTTGTTTGTTGCTTTCCTCGTTTTCCAGTAGGCTTTTGATCCCGAACATATGCATGATATTTCCTACGAATACATAATAGTAATCATGAAATCAATATCCATTTAGTATTTTTCATATACGTACATGAACACATATATATACATAAATTTATATACAATTGTAATGATGTTTTACTTACTCCTCCCATTCAGTATTATCATCGTAATGCGACAAAACCCATCTACGTGCTTGTTCGTATTGCACACTAGACAAACGATAAACTTTGCCAACTGAATTCACAGGATGTGGACCTTCTTCATCATTATCATCAACGGACGTTCTTCCCCTTCTCTTATAGCTTTTATGTTTACTACAAGGAATGTACTCCATGCAATATCTCATTGCTTCTTCTAATGTGTATTGTTCAGCTATAGAGCCCTCTATAAAAGTCTTGTTCCGCCCATATCGTTTGTACGTTTTCATCATCCTAAAAATATCACAACTAATTAGTAAAATGTCAAAGGAATAAAACATAAAATAAAGAGTTTATTACATCTCTTTACCTTTCAAAAGGATACATCCACCTATATCTGACAGGTCCGCAAACTAGTGCCTCCTCTGCCAAGTGTACGACAACATGTGTCATTGAAACAAAAAACGATGGCGGAAAATACATTTCAAACACGCATAATGTCTCCACAAGACGTTGGTGTATGTTGGAAAGCTCTGATCGAACAATAACCTTTGAGCAAAGGATCTTGAAAAATAATGATAGTTGTCGAATTGCGGCACGCAAAATTTTCTCCTTTTTAAATCCATGCATTAGAAACACTGGTAGTAACCCTTGCATGAGAATGTGATAATCATGTGACTTCAATCCTTTGAATTGGAAATCCTGCAAATCCACCTTATGTTTCCAATTCCCGCTGTACCCAATTGGAACCTTTAATTTACTCAAGGTTTTGCAAATGATTTCTTTCTCAGATTGCGATAATAAAAAAGGAGCCTTTGGCATAATTTGTTTTCCATTATCATTCACAAGCCACAATTTCTTCTTTATCTTCAATTCCTCTAGATCTTTACGAGCTTCAACTCCGTCTTTGGACTTACCTTTAGTATTCATTATTGTCCCAAACAAATTTTCAGCCACATTTTTTTCTACATGCATCACATCCAAATTGTGTCGAAGATGCAATTCCTGTTATGACAAAGACATTAATATGATACTACATAAAAGCATGACATAAAAACAAAAATTAACTTATTTAGCAAACTAAATTACCTTCCAGTACGGCAAATCAAATAAAATTGATCTCTTTGACCATGGAGTATTTACATCAGTAGATCGCTTCCTCTTCTTACCAATTAACTTTCCAAAATCTGTACATATAGATTCCATTTTACTCAATAACTCTTCACCAGTCAAACGTTTGGGAGGCTTTCTGTGTTCTTCAGTTCCGTCAAATTTTGACTTTTGCATTCTAAAAGGATGTGTAACATCCCTTATGAATCTTCTATGACCCATGTATGTAAATTTCTTCCCATACTTTAGCCATTTTGAGTCTATTTCTTCACCACATACAGGACAACCATATTGTCCCGCTGTCCTACAACCTGAAATGTGGCCATAAGCTGGAAAATCATGTATACACCACATCATCATTGCTTTCAAGGTAAAGTTAGTATGTGTTTTAGCATCATATGTTATGCTTCCTGCAGACCACAACACTTTGAGCTCCTCGACCAACGGTTGCAAATAAACATCAATATTATGTCCTGGTCCAGTTGGACCAGGAATCAACATTGTTAACATAGTAAATTCCTTCGTCATGCATAGAGATGGAGGAAGATTATATGGAACAAGCATGACAGGCCAACAACTATAAGAATTATTCATTCCAAAAGGATTGAAACCATCAGTTGCAAGACCAAGACGAATATTCCGTTTCTCAGTAGCAAACTCCGGCCACATCCTATCTATCTTCTTCCAAGAAGGAGAATCTACTGGGTGTCGCATGTGTGTACTACTATCTTCTACACGAGCATGCCATGTCATCTCCTCCGCTATCCATGGTACACTATACATACGTTGCAACCTCTGGGTTATTGGGAAGTATCTAAGCTTCTTCTTCGGCAATTTCTTGCCTCTTTTTTTTGAATTTTCTTCCGGTTGCCACCTACTTTCACCACATTTGGGACAATTATTCTTGTCTGCATTTTCTCTCCAATAGAGTATGCAATCATTAGGACAAGCATGGATAATATCATACTTCATTTGGAAAGGCTTAACCATAGCCTTAGCTTTTTGAAAATTTTCCGGCAAAGTGTTCCCATTAGGTAAAATCTTCTTCAAAAATTGCAAAAATTCAGTAAAAAGAGCTTCAGAACATTGGTGTCTAGCTTTCATGCTCAACAAATCTAATATTGAGGATAGTTTAGTATGTTGACCTTCACAATTAGGATATAAAGGTTCCATCGCATCCTCCAACTTATTCTTATAATTAGTGTCTTCCGGGAGATCATCTTGAACATGAGCATCATTTTGTTGATCAGATTCATTCGGGCATTCGTTGAGGACATTATGATCAACACGTCTAAATGTGTCATTGAACAGGTCTTCCATTCTTGGAAAGGCGTTTTCTGTACTAGTTGATGAACTAGGAGCTTGAACATTGGCACATATTCTAGGAAGCGGTTCTCCATGATTGATCCAAGTTCTATATGACTTATCCACTCCATTGCAAATCAAATGCTCAGCAATAACATTTAGTTTTTTTTTGCATGAATTGTAGTTACGACATTTATCGCACGGACAACAATACCAATCATTTCCACCCAATTTGTCTTTTGTGAACTGAATGAATGATGCAACACCTTCAAAGTATTCATCTGACAACTGAGGTGCATCCATCCATCCCTTACTTGGGGGTATTGAAGACATCTACCAATAAAATATAAAAATATCATCAACAAAATAGAATAAAACATATTATAGTTAAGAATTTTACTTACAACAATAAATTCACAAGATTTGCAAACCAAAAAGACCACAATTGCCAAAGACAAGTTTCCAGATTTCAGATTTGATGTTCATATTTCAAATTTAAAATAAATAAATTAATGCAAAAAGAATTCACAGGATATGGAAACATAATAAAACACATTTGTAAAATATTGTAAGTACTTGTTAAGCTTATATGATTACTAAACAAGCTATAAGAATGAATGATACTAATAATAACAAGTAGTTATGCCAAGAGCAAACTGTCAATACGATATTATCAAAGAAAAAATAGGACTCTTTTAGGAAAAAAAAGAAAAAAGAAAAAATAGGACAGTGACAAAGTTAAACAAAGTTAATCTAAAGATTACAAAATCTAACATCATTACAATGGCATATATATTTGATTTTTCTACGATCCGTTAATCATGCATGCCTCCATGGGAGAATCCACTATTGGTGTAGTGCAAACCGAGAAGGGAATAAATTAGGATGTTCTACCATCTGATATATTGTATTCAAATTGGACATTTGTACAATAATATATATTTATTGATAAAAAATGAATTTATAGCATTAAAGTTAAAAAACATGACAGATAAAAATATTTAATTAAAATTAGTCTTTAATCAAACTATACAAAGACACACACTCTACATAGAGATAAAGATGCATATGGTTTCATTCTACTGGCTCACCCTCTGATTTCCACTATCACCTTAGAAGAAATAATTAGAATTCTGGAATGTATGATTCTCCAAACAAAGCAACCACACAGTTGCACCTGTTCTTAAACTTAGTAATTATAGTTATTATTATTATTACTATTATTATTATTAAAAAGAAAAAAGGAACAAAGTTTAATAGGTACATCTACATCTTGCTATGGAAACAAGATAGGGAGGGATGCACGGAGACAATCGACAGAGGGGTGGAAAAAGAAAAAGCTTTGCACAAAGGGGTCAAGAAACTCCTTCGAGAGGAGAAAGGACAATGAACATTGGATGACTTTATTATCAATTTCCATGCCGCACACTTGCGATATTTTCATCGATTATAAGCAATTTCTGAGCCAGACGTAAATGAAATATATATTAAAAAATATTCAAGTTTGGTTATCTGGTCCGTCGGCTCCTTATCCTCCGCACGGCCGCTCTTCGACCGACGGCAGAGAGGAACTGACCCAAAGACAGTAATACGAGATGACAGAGATCAATCAAACACACATAAAATAGGAAAAAATAACAATATAGAGAATTTCTAAACCTAGATTTAGATTAAAAAGTCACGCAGCACAAAAAAGTAGCTAGGTTCGAAAGAAGGAAAAAGAAGAAAAAAAATTAAGGATTACTTACAGTGATCGAGAACTCCTTTTGTTTGGATTGAGAATTTTTTGTTATTTGATGACCTCCTTCTTCTATGAGGAAATTTTGTGAGAGGGGGAGAGAAAGATGAGAGGGAAAAAAGTTTGCTGAAAGGAGCGGCAACTTTAGCGGGATAAATATTTTAGGGATTATTTTCGGGTAGGGGGTTTAATAGGAATCGACGGTTTAGGCCCGTCGAAATTAGAACTTCTGTCCAGGTCCGTCGTTTTTACCGAACCTAAAGAGTCAAAAATGAAGTAATTTGGTGTAGTGATAGTTTACATGTGCAGGCACAGGTAGAAGCTCGTGGCGCGGAGCTCGCTTGGATGCGTCGAGGCACGGAGTTCCTTGGCGATTCGAAGCTTGCGGCCGCATGGAGTAAAAGACTTATACATGACATAATGTATGGACATCGCCTTCCGAAGCTTCCGCCGGTTCAAGACTTGTAATTGAGACATGAGAGAGAGCTGAGTGAACTTGTAAAAAGTGAGAAGAGTAAGCTTGAGTGATTGTAATCTTGGCCTTGCACCCCCAATGTAATCGTTGTTTCAATATCAATAAAGAGCTTCTTTGAATAACTTGTGTTTGGTTCAAATTTCCGCTGCTATCATTCAATGTCTCTACTTGGGACTTCTGTGCGACGACCCCGTCGCAGCCGCTGAGATCGACCGTTATGGAACCCGCCTTGCACGAGCGCAATCTAGGCTCGTGCGGCATCACGCCTTAGCGAGGACGATCGCTCCTACGGGAGCGGGGCGTGACATTTAACTATGAAATTGCTTCTAGTAAATTTTAGGTTAATTTTTTTTGAATATATTACTATGTACCCGACCCTTATAAAGTATACCTTTGGAGCTATTTATAAATTCACTTTTTAGTTATATTATTTTTCTATAATTTATCACTATTTATAATTTATATATATTGATGATTAAAACAGAGCTAACATTATTTCTTATTTCTTTTCTTTTTTGTTAGGGACGAATTCAAGATCTTTCCAATAATTTTCATTAGGGTCCGTTTGGTAAACCGTATTTGGAGGTGGGATTTGGATTTTTATGGATTTAGAGACAAATCCTTGGAATTCTATGTTTGGTTGGAGATGGATTTGGATACGGAAAATATGACAAAATCCAAAACTTGGATTTGGTTGGATTTTGGAGGAAAAAAATAATTATTCTATAATAATTTCGTTAAAATATTTATTATTTAATAATTTTGTTAAAAATTAGTAAATTAAAAATTAGTTAATCTTTAATAATTTTGTTAAAAATATTTATTCTTTAATAATTTCGTTAAAAATTAGTTAATTAATAAAAAAACTAACTATTTTATTAGTATTATTAATTAATAAAAAATAGTATTATTAATTAAAAAATAGTTAATTAGTTAATTTCGTTATAATCATAATTAATAATTTATTAGTATTATTATAATATTAATTACTAATATTTTATTATTTAGTTAATAATCATAATTTACTAGTATTATTATATTATTATTATTATATTAATTATTAATTTATTAGTATTATTATAATATTAATTAATAATCATATCCTATGTTTAGTATTATTAATTAAAAAATTAGTTAATTTAATTATATTTTAATCACAATAATATTTTAATTAATAATATTTTATAATAATTTATTTAATATTTTTAATTAATAATAGTTTAATTAATAATATTTTTATTAATAATATTTTATAATATTTTATAATATCTTAATTAATAATATTTTATAATATTTAATTATATTTTAATCACAATAATATTTTAATTAATAATATTTTATAATAGTTTATTATATTTTAATCACAATAATATTTTAATTAATAATATTTTATAATATTTTAATCACAATAATTTAATAACATTTTAATTAATAATATTTTAATTTAATTATTAATAATATTTTAATCACAATTAGAATCATATTTTATAATAATTTAATTAATAATTTACTAATCATAATAATATTAATTTATAATTACTATTTTTAAAATATTTAATTTATAGTTAATTAATCGTTAATTATTAACTTTTAATCAATAATTATAATTCATAATTATTAATCGTTAATAAAAAAATTATCGATTTTTAATTATTGATTATTAATCGTTAATTATAATTTATAGTTATTAATTATTAATTATTAATTATTAATTATTAATCTTTAATTATTAATCGTTATTTATTTAAAAATTAACTAATCATTAATTATTAATTTTATAATTAATAATAACTAATCGTCAATTATTAATTACTAATCGTTAATTATTAATTTTATAAATAATAAATAATCATAATTAATTAATAGCTTAATTATTGATCATGACTATAATTTAATTATTAATCATAAAACCAAATCCTATGTTTGGTTGGAGTTGGATTTGGAGTTGAATTTGAATAGTAAAATCCATGATTTGAATTTGGAGAATTTTCAAATCCAAATCCAAATAGTAAATCCGGTTACCAAACAAGCCCTTAGTTCAAATGTCGGACCACTCCTAATAAGCTAGATCCCTTTTATAGATAGTTGGTTGGTATACTTTAATGCCGTGACTGTGAAAGCATAGCAAACACGAAGTGTGTGATCAACAAGATATCACATTAATTTATAGATATGTTAATGTCATGGAAGAATATTCCATTCTTGTATCAAATCAAGTGGAATTGTGCAACGTATCTATGTAATTATTAGCTACTAGTTTGTCCCAAGGAAAGTATTGATTCGCAATTTGTGAATGAGTAATACTACTGTACTTTTAAATTGTTCCTCCAAATCATTTCTCCTTATGTAGTAACTGACGTGATATATTAAATAATATTATGTGTCATCTAATATGTCTGTTTACATGACAAATTTTAATCCAAAAAATTAACTACATAATTTTGTATGTTAATATTAATATTAATATTAATATTAATATTGTGGTTAATGTTATTATTAATTTTAATTTTATAATCTGCCATGTCAGCTGTCACATCAACATGCTATATCGACTGCCACGTAAGGAGAAATGTCTTGGATGGATAATTTGGAGGGACAAATAGTATTATTCTTGTGAATGACTTTGGATAAAATTGTTGCGTGGGCCCGGCATCCCGAAGTTAGTCTTGACCCTTGAGATCGATCTAATCAAATTGTGGCTAGGTAGACCTACACTCTGTCAACAGTCTAGGCCGACTTGGTATGCATCTCTGCCCGGTCAACAATCCAGTTCGGACAAAAACTACTCGGATTTGGACTTGGGCTACATTTGGAATTTCGATCTCCAGCCCGGTCCAAATCAACCTGTTGCTCAGGACTGGAATGGTTAGGCCCGATGCATACCCGATCAAATCCGGTCAAATTGGGATCAGGGCCGGTTCGACCTGGCCTAGGTAACACACATAACTTTTTGACTAGGGTCGATCCTCACTTTTTGGATGCCTAGAATAGGCCTTAGACTCGTTCCTTTACATAAAGGTGTAAATGAAAATTAACTTTGTTGACAAGTCATTCTATTGTGTTGTGTGAGCACTAGTATTAAAAATACTAACAAATACAATTTATATAGAAAGAGAACGTAATATTTTTGGTGTCCTCCAAAATTTTGGTATCTCAGACGACCATTATGTCTGTCCAATGCCAGAATCGGCACGCTTTGGATAATAACACAATGTACAAATGGCTAAATTATCCCAATGGTACCACAACTATAATATTTGGACATTTTAGGCAACATAACTTTTCACTACTCAATTTTGTCATTACAACTTCATAAATTACTCTTTTGAAGCAACTTTCATCCAAATTTAATTGCAAATATAGTTCATCTTGAACAAAATAATATTTCTATTCAATTTAATTACAAAAATTAATACACCACCCAACAACAAATACAACAATTAAGGTACAAAAAATTGACAAAAGGTGCTTCAGAAAAATAATTTATGACGTTGGGATGTCAAAATCAAATAGTAAAAACCTAAGGTACAAACAAATGTCCAAACATTATAGTTAAAGTGTCACTTGGATAATTTAGCAGTGAAGCACAAAAGTCATAGCCAAAGATGCACAAATGTTAAGTACAAAAATTAATAGTCGTGTTGCCACTAAAATAATTTAGCCTAACACATAATACATCAAATCCCTTATCTACTAATGTTAGAATAATTAGACTACAAAAGTAAGTCTAAATCATGAGTTGTATAGATTCATTAATTCGATTCCATGAGTATGCTAGAAATATAATTACTATCTCACACACATAAACTCATTTTCTTGTAATTTAAACGTTAAAGAATCAAAACTAGAATTTATAGATAGGGTTTTCAAATGGATATATTATGTAACCCATAGAGCCTTGAATAATTTAATTCAATATTTCTTCTAAATGTAATTGAACAAATAAAATTTAAAAAATATTTTTCAGGAACTTTTCAAACTAATTAATTCTTACTTATAATTATTCCTATGAAGGAAATATTACTTGTTCTCTTTAATAACTAGCTAATCAATTAGGTTAGTCTAACCTAGTTAGTTAGTAACTAACTACTTTCTAGAAGAGTCCATTTTGTTAATCCAATTAGATTGATATAACATAGTTAATAAATAAACTTTTGAATAACAAACGTTTGAAAATTCAAATTTAAAACATAACTAAATTTCCATCCAAATATGAAATTGTCTAGCTCCTTCATAAAATATCTTGATGGGCTTCAAATTCCATCCTAGCCAATCAAATTGTACATCGAGATCTAGTTCTCACTTAACTTGAATATTAGAGGAAAATGCTAAGAAAGTTTGAAAAAAAACTAATTCTTGCAATTTCAGAAATCAATTTGTAACAAAAGAAACCATTTCTACAAATAATCAATTTCATCCTACTTAATCAACTTCATTGTTCACTTAGCCATAGCCACTGAGTGCTCGCTGTCGACGCCTTCCGTGCAGCCGTGCTCGATCGGATCGAACGAACCACTGGCCGACCGGTCGGGTGAATCTGATCAACGCGTCTCCGCCTCGCCGATGTGTTTCTGCCTTCCTCGCCGATCGTCGGACTTCCCTGACTCGTGTCTCGATTCACTCTCAATCGACGCCAAGCAGCAGTCATCGTCCTCGACTCTGTTTCTAATTTGGAAAGGGACATGACGCGTGGTAATCGAATATGGAATTTTAGGTCATGCAACCTACTTCGTAGATCGAGAACTCTACGCTCGCATCCCCAAATTCAAATATAGTTGTTCTCCATCATAACAATTTATTATTCCCGAAACAGATCTTGATGGAAGAACAGTCAGAGACAGAGACTTCAATGTGCAAATAAATTTGCTCTCTGTTCTAAATAGAACGATGAGAGACAAAGACTTCAATGTGCAAATAAATTTGTTCTTTATTCTGATATTATAGGATTTCAGAGACTTTCTGTAAACAAGTTTGCTCTCCTAATTTTCTTAACTTAAAATTTTAAAGATTTCTGCAAATGAGTTTGCTCTCCAGAAGTACCTGAAAGGCAAAAATACCAATATTTTCTCACATATCTCAATATATGTGGGTTGAGCGTTCCCCACAGTGATTGTCCATCATGCATTAGGATAGAAATCGCTACGACTTGAATCTTCTCGCATGGGTTTGTAGAAGGATGGAAAATATGGGGTTCATGCGGATCACATTTACAAAGCTAACCGCATGAGTACTTTGGGCCAAGTTGGTCCGCATAAGGAAGAGCCGCATGACAGAATCGGCATGCCCCTACGGCCCATCTTCACTATCTCTGATTATATTAAAAAGCGACCAAACTGATTTGGGCCGCAGAAGGAAGAGCTACTTATGCGGCCAAGCTGATCAGCCGCAGAAGCCCCTCTGACAAAGCTGACAAACTCTGATAAAGCTGACAACTCTGTCAAAACTGACAACTCTGACACATCCTGACAAAAAGAAGATAAGACGTGACCTTTCGAAAAAGACAAAAAAATATCATGTCACCAGACATAGGGCCCACGTGCCCGAACCTAGGGCCCACGTATGTCATGCGGCCAGAAGGACTACGACTTGAGCCGCATGAGCCTTATGCGACTCAATCTATGCGACCCAAAAAGTCTCCAAGCTTCATGCGGCTAAGAGTGACTGCAACCTGAGCCGCATGAGCGTTATGCGGCCTAGAATGCAGGATCTATGCGGCTCAAAAGTCTCCAAACTGCATGCGGACTGATGACACTACTAGAGGGACACGTGGCTAAGGGAGACTGCGACCTGAGCCGCATGAGTCTCATGCGGTTCAGCATGGCCAAGCACTAAAAGACCTATGCGACCCAAAATGACCCAAGCAGATCTATTCTATTATGCGATAGGACACGTGGCAAGTTGACCAAGTCTCAACCACCCAGATTTGCTGCAAAAAAATCTCAATAAATTACCAGCTGGCAACCAAAGAGCGAGTCTTCGTGTGCTGTTGCAACCACGTGGCCACGTGGCCATCTATGCGGCTCAAAATATCCATCACTATAAATAGCAGGGTACCACACCTATGCAAAAGGCTGGCAATTTTCTAAAGAGCAAAAACAGTGTCTGATAGTCCAAGAAGTAAGGCAGAGTTCCTACACTTCTCCCGAGCCTCCACCGTCACCCCCTCTCCCCCCCAGAATCAAAATAAATTATACTTAGATTGTTTCCTAGGATTTCTTTCTAGGCACTCTGTTGTACTTTCAAAGTTTGCAATCAAATCGAGTTTCTCTGTAATTCTTGTTTTGATAATTAAATAGCAAACACGATGGCGACTCTGCTGGGGACTTATTTCTCTACTGAGGAGAAATTGTTGACGCAATCCAACACGTCCAAGCTCAGCTCTACGCAGCAGATGCTTGTTGTTCGCTTCGATCAACAAGCATTCGAGTAAATGCTCTCCGATGGGAGCACCAGTCCAGCACAGAAGCGAGCCAACCCGAAAAGAGCTCGCAGGACATGGAGGCCCAAGGCCACTGCCCCTCGCCCGGCTCTGGAAGAAACTCCTCTCGCCACTCAAGACGACGGCCAAAGTTCCTATGCGGCCTCGCTTCAAACCACAGAGGACCCCCCTGTCCCCAAAACCGACAGAGGAAAATACTATGATGCTGGACTTTTGGGGGCACAAGGGAAACTAATGCGGTCGAAGAAAAGGCCGAATAAGGAAGGTGGCCGCAAGCAGACTGCCTATGCGGCAGCCAATCCTGGCCGCAAGCAAACTGCCTATGCAGCAGCCAATCCTGGTCGCAAGCAGACTGCCTATGCGGCAGCCAATCCTGACAGCAAGCAGGATGCCCCATGCGACCCTGCCATAAGCTCTTTCTTTGACCGTCTCTCATGCGGATCAGACCCCATGCGGCCCATTGAGGATGTTGAAGCTTTCAACTTGGACTCTTCCTACTACGCACCTTTCGGGTGCTAAGTCGAAGAAGTCTAGGGCAGTGCGGGCTCAACAAGCCCAGTCAACTGTCCAATCTGCTGACCGTCGGCGGGTACCGTTAACTGTTACATGGCCCCCTGATGGAAAGTTGTACAGAACCTTCCGTGTCTATCCCTCTGTGGCAAACGGACATGGCAGGTCTCAAAAGTCTTCCTACAACGATCGGAAGAAAGTGCTTTTACTAGCCTCAGATCAGGGAGCAAATATGATATCTACGCACCCGTACGCTACGGATACCCGGGCCCAAAAAACGGATGCAAAGGTAAATCAATCTGCCATCGACTTGCGAGAAGTACTCATCCACAAACGCAAGAAGAGAGAGACAACCTTGGCATGCGGTGAATCCTCCCTGGGACATCATTGTACCCAAGTTATCATCAACTGCTGCTGCAACAAGTCGGCAGCACCTGAGGATCGACAGTCCGTCTTCCAATGACTGCACCAGCCAGCACCTGTCCGACGAAAACTCGAGAAACAGGTACAAATTTTGGGAGATGAGGAATTTTCTTTCGCCTTCTGTAATTCAACTCGAAAGGTTTCTGCCGGCAAGGAAGAAAAAAAGACAGGCTCCGCCAGCTCGGCAATCTCAACCAGCACTGCAAAGAAACTCTCATCTGGAGGATTGCTGCCGACAACCATAGGGGGTGTCTACCTAGGCACCCATTCCAGAAAGAAGCTTCCAACACCCGGGGATGTATCCTAGAGTTCCCTAGGGGTGAACGAAGCTGGGGGTGGTAGTCCCCTGAACATATGCAACAACCCGGTGTTCCAAGAGGATACGCAGGGGGTAGCGATCCACTGGAATTATGCAACAGACTTGGACGTCCCCGAGGGTGACCGCCTTCGCCAAGACGATGCAGCTTCCTGCGCAGGGGATAGCACCCCTTCCGAGTCTGAGGAGGAGGACATTCCAACGTTCCCCGATGTAAGCCCCTAAATTTCAAAATAATATTTTAATAATATTAAATAGCATTTATGTGTTTAAAATAAATTAATATAATTATTAGAAAATTTTCTAGAATGTTTAAATAATTTTTAAATAATTTTTAAGTCAAAATATATCATGTTGTAATTATTTGAATTGTTTTAATATCATTTTGTAATAGTTTTAATTGTTATTATATCAGTTTGCAAATTAGTGAATTGTTTTAATTGTGATCTGCAAATAATAATTTGCAACTGTTAGGCTTAGGAATATTTTTGCAAAACCCCAAAATTGGGGGACTTTTCTGTAAAACCTTCATCACCTGCCCCCGATGACTGGCCAGCTGCCCCGACGACCGACGACCGCTGTAGCTGCCCTTCCCAGAAAATCAGAATATTTTCTATTATTAATTATTTTATTAGAATGGTGATTTTAGATTTTATAGATAATTATTTAGTTAATTTTACGGTAGATAATTTTAGCCATAGTGGAGTTTTGGAGTACAAGACGACTAGGAATCGTAGCACGGATAATACAATGGCGTGCTTTGACTAGTGTGTTAGCCCTGGTAGGGAAGGCCGAGCCATAGTGATGCCATAACTAAGAAAACCAGGCTGAGTTGTGACATGACCATTATAAATAGTTTAATTATTCATTATAGTTATTATTCGACATTTAGGAGACCTGGTTGTACCAAACCAGCCCGGACTGAACTCGAACTGAGCACAAGCCCGTGTAAGCATGTAGTGAGACCAATACAGTGACATATTTTGATAAGTGCAAATATTTTACAAATATTTTTGGGTTTAGCAGATAAATCCCTCAAAACCGATTATATGAATTATTGTATTAATATTTAATGGTGCTCGGATTATTGCTAGGTTTTGTATTTAGAATTTTCTGAATATCTATTTATGGATATACATGTATATTATTTGTTATCCTATATGTGTGTACAAATATTTTTCTTATTTATTCTTAGGACTCGGCAAATACCTTCTAAATATATTAATGGTTTAATTACAGTGTTATTAGGATTATTATTATTATTATTAATGTTAATATGGTGGTTATTAGATAAATAGATTATTTATTATTAATGGTTATTATTATTTTATCAAAAGATACATATATATAATGTGTGGGCAGGTATATGTAAATGTATATAAAAGTGGATGTGTATATTAAGGATATATATAATATATGTGTGTACGTATACGTATATATAAATATAGGATATTATACATGCCTGTATGTGTATTTGCATAAATGTATAAAATATGGGTAAATACGAGTAATGTGTATAAAAACATATTATATGGGGATATATGTATGTATGTATATAAATAATTATGTATACAAAGACATATATATAAATATACTTAGATAATTTATAAAAGAAGATGAAGAAGCAGTAGTAGCCTTCGGCCAAGCCCAGATCATCCAAATCCCCACTGGCCCGAGCTAAATTCCCAACTATTTTTCCAGCCCAGCCAATACTGGAGGAGCCCGAACCCATCCCCTAAAATGAGCTTATAAGCAATTGCTCTCCCGCACAGCACAGGACCGACCCCGCTCAGCCGTTTAGTGATTTTTTGAAAAACCCTAATCCCGACCTCATCCACGACGCCACCACCCCTGCCCTGGGCGGCCCAATCGCCGACGGCGCCGCCGCGCGCGGCCACGGCCGCGCGGTTGCGCGCGCGAGCGCACGAGACTGAACCGCAGTGACAGCGGAGGCAGCCATGGCCCAAACTTCGTGACGACGATTCGTTGCCTACATGGGGTCATTTTAAGAATCGTTTAATCATGTATACTCACAACCTATACTGTAGTGCCCCGTCCCGCAAAGTCAATCGGAGGAATCGAAACGCCGACGGCGTTCGGCCTTAGCCTTGCAACGGCTTGTTCGGAGACATCGCTCAGGTGGGGTAGTTTCGGTGAACTCTCCTCATCTTTGCCTTCACATAATAAATCGTATTTTCAACTTGCACAAGTTAGGCTTGATAAATAAAAGCTACGCATCCACATAGCTAAGGGAATAATCCCGACGGTTTGAATCGAGTTAGAACATGGAAAACGTCCCACGGTCGGCTTAGAGTTGGTGCACGACGTACTTTAAAAATGACACTCGGTCCTTCGTCCCGTGGCTTGGGAGAAGGAAAGTTGGTCTTCGGTGCAAAAGCTGAGAGTTAGCCTAAGTCATAGGCGTCGCCCGCACAAATGTTTGCTAAAGCATGCACGATCCTGTCCCGCAAGGCTTGGCGTAGCCTTTGCTCGTCCCTTGGGTTAAGTTGTAGGCTTGAGTGAGTTAGGCAAAGTTATGCCGGTCGACCTAAGTTATTCTATGTGCTGTCCCGCTCATTTTGCGGTTGTCAAGATAAATAGTCCCACGACCCCAAGGCCCGTCATATGAAGTATGACTTGGGCGACAGCGTTGCGTAGAACACGAGTCGGTTTAGAGGCCCGAGCCACGGTTGGTTCAGTGGAAAGTTAGCCACGGTCGGTCGATACTTAAGGAAACACGTTATGTTCAAGTTAAGTTGGAAGGCTATGCAGTAGCCGTTCCCTGAGTTCAAAGAATGTTAAGTCTAAGCGATGGTTAGTCGCCGAGAGAAAATATGTCGGGACTGTGGTTCAGTCGCCGAGGCAACCCTGGTTTGGGCTCTGCAAAAGAAGTATGAAAAGAGTAAAGCAAAGTAGCTAAATGATGATGATGTGACCATGCATTACGTTAAGTCTAGAAGTTAGCGTAGGCGCGTGGTCATGGACAACTTGTCGACAAGGGCGATGGTTCTTCGAGCGGCAGCCCTGGGCCATGGGCACCGACTCGGCCTAGGAAGAACAGATTATAGCCAAGCTGGGTATGAAGCAACCGGTAGGTCGGGGACTTGCATCGAGGATCGCAACCGGCGGTGCAAGGGTCCCGAATGCCAGGCTATATCCACTATGGCTAGTCAATGCCAGTGACCTTTCATATAGATGTGTCGGCACGGGCGGCAATCCGCGTGCGTGCCTTTGGATTAAGTTGAATATGTATGAGTTAAAAAGACACAATGTCGGAGCCTAAGATTTGGCTACAGCGAAGGCGGCGTGCTTCGGCACGAGATGTGGCGTCGAGTGTTAAGTTGTTGGCATAGAGTTGCAAGAGTTAGGCTTGAGCTGTCGCGAGTTAAGTCGAGAAGGGCCGTAGGGCTAGTTGTGTGAAGTTACGTTGAGTCGTTGGACTCGGCCTCGAAATATGAGGCACAGCCGTGTTGTCACAACACAAGTGTAGGCGAGACTAAGCGAGGAGGCACTGCCTCGATAATATTGAAGCACGAATCGAGTATGGCACGACCGAGTCGTTACGTCCCAGAGTTTGGCACGAAAGATAAGTATAAGTCGGTGCGTCGACAATGCAAGCACGAGAAAGGTCTAGAGGCAAGAAAATGGAGTCCTTCGTGTAATTGCGTATCTGATTATGGCCGTAAGGCGGACACGACTTGATAGGTTAACGTTGTTGGCACGAGGAGTGGTCTAGTGACAAGTATAAGTTAACGTTGACATTGCAAGCACGGGATGGTTCCGATACACAAGTCGTGCTAAGGCGCCGGTCCTAAAACTGATCCTAAGGCAAGAATAGAAAGACAATCGAAAAAGGGTTTATGTTGCACAAAGTAAATGAAACGTGTAGGTTTTGTATGGGTGGGCGAGGAGCTCACTCCACCAGTACAGTGGTACTGACACCCACACAGTGTTTCATGTGCAGGCACAGGTAGAAGCTCGTGGTGCGGAGCCCGCTTGGATGCGTCGAGGCACGGAGTTCCTTGGCGATTCGAAGCGTGCGGCCGCGTGGATTGAAGACTTATACAGGACATAATGTATGGACATCGCCTTCCGAAGCTTCCGCTGACTCAAGCATCGTAATTGAGAGAATGAGAGAGAGCAGAGTGACTTGTAATTGAGAGATATGTGAGCACGAGAGACTTGTAAATTGGCCTTGCGCCCACAAATGTAATCTGGTATTCAATATCAATAAAAGAGCTTCTTTTGGATAACTTGTGTTTCATGTGTTCTTGTTCTAATTTCCGCTGCGTATTCAATGTTTCTGCTTGGGACTTCTGTGCGACGACCCCGTCGCCGTCGATGTAATCGACCGTTATGGAATTGCCTTGCACGGGCAAAATCTAGGCTCGTGCGGCATCACGTCTTAGCGAGGACGATCGCTCCTACGGGAGCGGGGCGTGACATAGTGGTATCAGAGCACGGCTTTACGTCCTTGGACCGCCGATTGAATTCTTTAACTTCGATATTTCCGCAAAACTCTGTTGCCTCCGCAAGTTGTTATCGTTGGTGCGCTCTCTCTCAAATGTCCCTCGGCATGTCCATACAATAAGTCTAAATATTTTTGAAAGCTCGTACAAGCGTTCAGTCTAACGCATCGGTAGGCCGTTGCCAAATGCGTCGATAGGGCCTTTGTGCCGAACGTTGCAAACTTGACTCGATAGAAAATATGTGCTAATGTTAGCAAAGTCGCACGTGTGCCCGAATAGTCCTACGTCGACAATAGCAAGTCGCGTGCGTGCCAAATTAGTCCAACGTCGACCTTAGCAATTGAGCGTGCAAACTCGGAATATAGTCCGCACGGGATAGCCGTGCGCACGGCCTTTTGGCTAAGTTGTGTTTCGCGTCGCGTACCTCGACCCTTGGTGCAAACGAGTCGCGAGCGACATTAAGTATTGCCGGTCGGGAATGGAGTTATGCTTAGGGTGTCTATCGATAGGAACGCTATCGGACAAACGCTTAGGCGTACTGGGAAGATTGATTTGGATTTCGAGGAAATAGTACAAACGACTTAGTGCGTCGATACGACGCGAGCGACTACGCTAGCAATTCGTCGAACGAATCTGAAGGATGTCTTAGCGAATGACGCGAACGTGATTGAGGACTAGATCGTATGGCTTGAATCCGAATGGTGTATGTGATAGGTTCGGAGAAGAATAAGAATGAGTGTCGACGACTAGTCGAGTGGTTCGAATCTGAGTGGTGTATGGTTCGTCTTGGAAATTGTTCGAGTGATTATTGAGGATTACGAGTATGTCGGCGAGGCGATGCGATCGCACAAAGCCTAAGAACGCGTCACGCTTAGTTGGTCGTGACTTCGAATGTCCCGAACGAGTATCTCGTTCGGACAACTTGTGAATGAGCAACGCGAGTTAGAAAACGATTCGGAACGATGAATGAAAATGAATGGTCTTGATCGAGGAAACTTAGGGGATCGTGCGTGCGATATCGGATTGATGCAACAAAAATGTGACTTGAGTTTTGAATAACGATCTTGAAACGAGCTTGAGGAATAGCGATCGAACTTGATCTTGAATATCGAGAAAATTGTGGAATATCTAACTCGGACAATAGCATTAGTCGCACGACTCGAAATTGGGTGCAAAGGAAGATCGTCAGGTTACGCATGTCGTCAATGGTATTGAGGCGTATCAAAGATCGATATGCGATAACTCGGGGGTACTCTGACTCGGCAAATGACGATCGTGCAAATGTCATTGTTTCGATGGATGCTATAATCGGGATATTAAAATGTGTCGAGGAAAGGATAGGCTTGGCTCGAGGATTTTCTAAGTTGAACGACTGACGATTGAACTATCGAACTTGGCTTGGATGAAAACTGGAATGTTTGGATTTGCTTCGTCGACAACCACAACGTTGATGTTCTTGTCTTATGCGAGTGCTACTCAAGCCTCGCACATGCGTCACGCCGATTAGGGCGATCACTCTGCGTGAGCGCTGGTATGGTGATTCATACAGTGGGAGTGGTCGAACTTGCACGGTGCGACAATTTGTGCTTCGACTTGTGGTTTGACGCGAAGATAGACTCGAGATTGAATTGGTGTGCTTGTCGATTGAACTTAAGGATTGAGTAGGTCCAATCCGCGTATCGAGAATGAATGAGTCTAAACTCAAACAAGAGTTACGCCCCGATGAGAACGATTATTCTATGGGAGCGTTGCATGGTGATTCATGAACCACCGCGGATTATCAGACTCGCGTGAGATTGGGGCGCAACGTATTGTCGAGCGAGACGACCTCGTGATCGAATACATGAATTGGTTAGAATTGGTGAATTGAAGGGATTTGAATATACGCAACGCGTGCCGTAATACGAATTAGGTGATCGTGCTCGATGTTTAGAAATCTGAGTGACGCGAGCTTGGGTAGAAGACCCCGTATGATCGACTTTGGTTTGACCCTAGGATTGGGGTCAGTGTTGGTATTATTATTGGGGAACTATGATTCCAAATCCTGACATTGACTTAGCCTCGAAAAGAAATAGCCTAGCGGTTAGGCGAGACGCCCTGTTTCAAGTGTTAGCAATCGGAAGGATTGATCTTGAGGATTGGAATGGATAGATGGCGTGGATCACGAATATAGGAAACCCTGCTCACGAGACTCGGCTGACATGCATATATTTCAGGGACGCTTGGGTATGTGCACGATGCGACTCGAGTGAGAATGACAAATTTTCTATCATGCGGCTTGGCTGAATGCATATATTTTGGGGACGCTTGGAATGCGTGCATGATCCAGCCAAGTGATACGATGAGTTCAAGCAAGGCTTGAAAGATGGGAGTGTGTCGAGATCTTGAAATCGTGTTAAGGGAAAGATTGATAATAGTACGAGCGTGGCTCGGAATCGAAGGAATGCGTAGGCGAAATGTGTACGATTAAGTCTTGGCCATAGAAATGGTAGGATGACCTGCCTTCAGGGAAGTCTCGAGGACGAGACTTGTTCTGAGTGGTGTATGATGTAATGCCCCGTCCCGTAAAGTCAATCGGAGGAATCGAAACGCCGACGGCGTTCGGCCTTAGCCTTGCAACGGCTTGTTCGGAGACATCGCTCAGGTGGGGTAGTTTCGGTGAACTCTCCTCATCTTTGCCTTCACATAATAAATCGTGTTTTCAACTTGCACAAGTTAGGCTTGATAAATAAAAGCTACGCATCCACATAGCTAAGGGAATAATCCCGACGGTTTGAATCGAGTTAGAACATGGAAAACGTCCCACAGTCGGCTTAGAGTTGGTGCACGGCGTACTTTGAAAATGACACTCGGTCCTTCGTCCCGTGGCTTGGGAGAAGGAAAGTTGGTCTTCGGTGCAAAAGCTGAGAGTTAGCCTAAGTCATAGGCGTCGCCCGCACAAATGTTTGCTAAAGCATGCACGATCCTGTCCCGCAAGGCTTGGCGTAGCCTTTGCTCGTCCCTTGGGTTAAGTTGTAGGCTTGAGAGAGTTAGACAAAGTTATGCCGGTCGACCTAAGTTATTCTATGTGCTGTCCCGCTCATTTTGCGGTTGTCAAGATAAATAGTCCCACGACCCCAAGGCCCGTCATATGAAGTATGACTTGGGCAAAAGCGTTGCGTAGAACACGAGTCGGTTTAGAGGCCCGAGCCACGGTTGGTTCAGTGGAAAGTTAGCCACGGTCGGTCGATACTTAAGGAAACACGTTATGTTCAAGTTAAGTTGGAAGGCTATGCAGTAGCCGTTCCCTGAGTTCAAAGAATGTTAAGTCTAAGCGATGGTTAGTCGCCGAGAGAAAATATGTCGGGACTGTGGTTCAGTCGCCGAGGCAACCCTGGTTTGGGCTCTGCAAAGGAAGTATGAAAAGAGTAAAGCAAAGTAGCTAAATGATGATGATGTGACCATGCATTACGTTAAGTCTAGAAGTTAGCGTAGGCGCGTGGTCATGGACAACTTGTCGACAAGGGCGATGGTTCTTCGAGCGGCAGCCCTGGGCCATGGGCACCGACTCGGCCTAGGAAGAACAGATTACAGCCGAGCTGGGTATGAAGCAACCGGTAGGTCGGGGACTTGCATCGAGGATCGCAACCGGCGGTGCAAGGGTCCCGAATGCCAGGCTATATCCACTATGGCTAGTCAATGCCAGTGACCTTTCATATAGATGTGTCGGCACGGGCGACAATCCGCGTACGTGTCTTTGGATTGAGTTGAATATGTATGAGTTAAAAAAACACAATGTCGGAGCCTAAGATTTGGCTACAGCGAAGGCGGCGTGCTTCGGCACGAGATGTGGCGTCGAGTGTTAAGTTGTTGGCATAGAGTTGCATGAGTTAGGCTTGAGCTGTCACGAGTTAAGTCGAGAAGGGCCGTAGGGCTAGTTGTGTGAAGTTACGTTGAGTCGTTGGACTCGGCCTCGAAATATGAGGCACGGCCGTGTTGTCACAACACAAGTGTAGGCGAGACTAAGCGAGGAGGCAATGCCTCGATAATATTGAAGCACGAATCGAGTATGGCACGACCGAGTCGTTACATCCCAGAGTTTGGCACGAAAGATAAGTATAAGTCGGTGCGTCGACAATGCAAGCACGAGAAAGGTCTAGAGGCAAGGAAATGGAGTCCTTCGTGTAGTTGCGTATCTAATTATGGCCGTAAGGCGGACACGACTTGATAGGTTAACGTTGTTGGCACGAGGAGTGGTCTAGTGACAAGTATGAGTTAACGTTGACATTGCAAGAACGGGATGGTTCCGATACACAAGTCGCGCTAAGGCGCCGATCCTAAAACTGATCCTAAGGCAAGAATAGAAAGACAATCGAAAAAGGGTTTATGTTGCACAAAGTAAATGAAACGTGTAGGTTTTGTATGGGTGGGCGAGGAGCTCACTCCACCAGTACAGTGGTACTGACACCCACACAGTGTTTCATGTGCAGGCACAGGTAGAAGCTCGTGGTGCGGAGCCCGCTTGGATGCGTCGAGGCACGAAGTTCCTTGGCGATTCGAAGCGTGCGGCCGCGTGGATTGAAGACTTATACAGGACATAATGTATGGACATCGCCTTCCGAAGCTTCCGCTGACTCAAGCATCATAATTGAGAGAATGAGAGAGAGCAGAGTGACTTGTAATTGAGAGATATGTGAGCACGAGAGACTTGTAAATTGGCCTTGCGCCCACAAATGTAATCTGGTATTCAATATCAATAAAAGAGCTTCTTTTGGATAACTTGTGTTTCATGTGTTCTTGTTCTAATTTCCGCTGCGTATTCAATGTTTCTGCTTGGGACTTCTGTGCGACGACCCCGTCGCCGCCGATGTAATCGGCCGTTATGGAATTGCCTTGCACGGGCGAAATCTAGGCTCGTGCGGCATCACGCCTTAGCGAGGACGATCGCTCCTACGGGAGCGGGGCGTGACATATACACCTTCTAATACCTTCAAATACTTCCCTTTAGATTGTATTAATCAGTCCGAAAAAACCCTCTCAAAGATCGACGACAATCTGTTCGAATCAGAACAGTTTTGAAAGCGAAACTACTGTTTTGGAAGGCCAAAATTGGCCAATCCAGTTAGGGATTTCAAAATCTAATTGAACACATATATTGACAACATATACGAGATGGAAACCCTATTTATAGATTTATTTTTCATCAATTATATGGCTATTAAATTATCTTCAAAGTTCGGGAAAAACCTGTTTTCGAAATTATGAAATTCAATAAAATTCATCCACACGACGTGCGTCCCGCCATTCCGGGCGACGTGGTCGCGAACCGAAAGCATCGAAAGCTGCGTATCGGCTTCGTGGACGTGTGGAATTTGACGGAATTCAAATTGGTCGCGTGTTCGCGACGAATTTGATGCGTATTCGTCGAAATTCACTGTATCGTGCACTTTGCAAATTCTCCAATTACTTTGTGCACACTTGTCAGATCGAGATGAAACTTGTGCCAACAGGACCTTATCGTTTTTCTGGTCCTGTATGCCAAGTTTGGTCCGATTCTGAGACAGTTGACAAAATCGCCGTTTTGCGGGCCCCGCGGTCCGACTCAACGGGTGATTTTGTGCACGGTCCGCCGAAATCTAATTTTGGACATACGGTTGGGTCCGTATCGAAAAACTGGATTCGTAGACATATAGTTTAACGATTTTAGAGACCGTTGACTCTGGCACGCTTTTCGGTGTAAAACGGGTCCAACGACGGATACCGTTTTGATCCAAAATTACCGTTTTACCCCTGTGTCCAGAATTGGACTTAAGGACAGGCAATCCTAGCTAATTTGACTATTCTAAGAATATTGGTAATGTTTATTTTAGCTTCCGGGAACTGTTGTACGGGTTTTGACTATTGGGGTACATTGAGTGGTTCAGATTGTCGGTTTCACCAGCAGAGGACCACAGGCGAGTACAGTTTATTGTTTGAATTTCGATATTGATCTTTACTATATTTCATTGATTAGTCATTGGTTATGTGATTATTTTCTATTATAAATTATTGAGTCGGGAATGAGAAGTACCAAGAATGTGTGATCCGACCGTAGACAGTATTTATTTTCATGCAGTAGACATTGTAGACAGTGCTTATTTTCTGCAGTAGACATTGTAGACAGTGCTTATTTTCTGCAAGTAGACATCGTAGACAGTGCTTATTTTCTGCAAGTAGACAATGCTTATTTTCTGCAAGTAGACATTGTAGACAGTGCTTATTTTCTGCAAGTAGACATCGTAGACAGTGCTTATTTTCTGCAGTAGACATCGTAGACAGTGCTTACTTTTCTGCAAGTAGACATAGTAGACCATGCGGTGTAGTGGCCCAGACTGATCACATATCAACGGTACTTCTAACAGTTGGGGAAAGTATTTTGGTGCTTATTTATTGATATTGGTTTTCCGTATTTACTGTTTATTTTCAAAACTCATGATTGATGTCTAACCTTTATTTTATAGTCATTTTCTTTATTTGAAATTGCATTCAGTGAATTGTGCTCGTTCCATTCCTGACTGGAAACCATATTTTTCAGGTTAGCCGTGGATTCACTTAGCATGGGAGATACGGGGGTATACTTGCAGACAAAGCCTAGAGACTAGCTAGATAGTGGACTTATAGTCATTCAAATATTTGTACAAGTTTATATTTTTCTACAAATGTAAAACTTGTGATCATTGTAAGTTAAACTAATTTTTATGAATGAGCATTATTTGTGATTTTGATCTTCATGGCCGTGACAGCGTTCTACCGCCGACACTGCGGCGTAGGCTGGCTTGGACACGTCTTGTATCCGTTTAAAAAAGAAAAAAATGGGTGCGGGTCATGACAAGTTTTTTTGGTGGCCCATGCAGGTCAGTCTTCACAAATCACGCAAACTCGTGATGGTACGTTAGTTGTACTATTGCGAGCCTGTGACTAGAACATGCTCATTCATGAACAAGGATTAATTTAATTTAAGAGTATGACTAGGACTAGGAGTCCCTTATACAAATTGACCGATGGGTAGTCTAGGCCATGCAATGTAGATGAGGGTTATTAATTTTGATAGTTTGTCATATCTCCATAAGTACACTATTTCCTCTTGATAGGATGATATGATCCAATGTGGATAGGTTATTCGCTTGGTGAGACAGGACTCCATAGAGTTAATGGTCTAACCTTGATAAATGGTTTAATTCCTTCTCTTTGCCCTTAAGAAATCACCCTCATATCTTAATCCGAATTGCCTATTCAGTTTCTATTTTGCCCTAAGAATTATTATTTTTTTATAGGTTATCCATATATGAACCTCGAGTTAGTTCCGATTTAAGTTTTTCCCATGGTTTGGATACACATGAAATAAATACTAGAATGTTTGTAATCCTTTTGTCTCCAGTTATTTCCTCCATGTTCATCTTTTATTCTAAGGATTATGACTGATAGATACTTACACTTTATGTCATATTCAACTTATTTGAATCTAGAAGCGAATATTAGTTAACTCATAATGGCAGGACAGCAGCGCACTGTCGCCATTTATTTGAATTATGGAGACTACGGACTCACTACAGCCAGCAGCGCACTGGCGAGACACGACCCCTAGAGTTGAAATTTGTTTAAGGAATATAGGTTATAGAATATTCCTAAAACTATGGCTAGTGGTCCTCTTGATCATAGTTACCCGGGTGTCGAGATAAGGTAGAGTATCTGATAGCATATCACATCTGAATCACTAAACCAAGGGTTTACCACAGCCCGATTTTACGGGCGAGGCGTAGTCCTCGGTGAAATGACTTCAGCCATGATTACAAATTAAGGATACTATAGAGGATAGGATGGTACCCTGTATGTTCTATAAGATCCGAAGCCAATAGTAGTGGAAGTTCTGTGAGATTGGGTAGCGTGTCGCCCGATCTAACATTCTGTGGTCCTTGTGACCTATCGACGAGGATATTGTTTGACGCCAATAGGTTTACCTAGAATATAGAGTTTAGAGGTTCATGACCCATTAGTCGCCAAGGCATTATGGATAAGAAGATTGTAGGATAACCGTGTAAGCAAGAACGTCGGGTAAGGTTTGATTCCCACAAAACTCAAACTACTTGTAACTCCTTTCAAATTCTCGCGTACTTGTAATTTGACTATTTTGACCAATATTGCTATCACAGCCTAGTTTTGCAAGCTTACTCTTTTATCGAGCTTGATTCAAGACATATATTTATTGGGGACGCCCACTAACATATTGTCTAATCAGAATCGATGTATTGCGGTCTGATCAACCGTAGTGCACTTGGTTCGCTCTCTCTTTGATTAACCTACGTGGATTGAGATATCAGGGTATTTATGGTCTCATCCGCGACTGCTTTGACAATTCCTCTTGAATTATATGTTCGCCTTCGAATCACGAAATTATGTTCAGTAACATCTCTCTTGAACTCTTTATCGTTTATGTCCTTCTCCGATTCGGAAGGACGAGAGCTCGTGATGGTAGAGAGATACAGAGTATCTCCAAGGCTATGATAGTTGTATACACAAGTGTAGCTACCATCGGCTAGCCTTGTGACTAAAACATTGCCTTGAGTTACTCGTTTTTCTCTCGACCATCAGAACTACTATTGGAACCTTATAGCCATCTGAATTTGAGAATGATTAGGGTTTACTATTGGTCAAAATGCCAACCTAGGAGACTATCTATTCTCAAGAAACCAAATGTGGTGAGTCTCTAATTATTTGCTGGAAGCTCGCCTTAACTAGCAACCCTTAAGCCTTGAACCAACCCTTCCTCGACCGAAGACCACAGTTAAACATGAGATGAGTGGACAATAGGATAATCACTTACCGTAACACTCATTCCGAGATTGGTTTCCAACAAATATTACTCTAGTTATGAAAATTTTATTTTTAAGACCTAACTAGTGTTGGAACACCAAAGTCACTAGCTTAGCCAATACCATAGCTTAAATACCCTGTCATATTATGATCTACCAGTTGTCAACAGCAATACACGATCACTACAACTCTTGTGACGATAGTCTGGCAGGTTGACACAAATAGAAATTCACGACTCAGTTGTTAGAAATCTTGTGCCTTAGAGTTGGTTACCCCGTCGATAACTCTAGTATACTATAGACGAGTAGATCATCCTATTTTATCGACCATGTGTCATTGTACACACTCGTTCTCCATTTATTGAGGAACGATGCTTGACTTGACTTATATCTACCGTATCCCGATACGCCGTGCCTTATTCCCTATTAACAAAGAGTCAAGGTACAATATCCGGACTTTGAGAACCGTCTAACCTCAATATTCCTAAGACCATGTCCTATTTCTAAGGTGGGTAGACTGTAAGCCTCCTAAATTCTTTGGATATACGAGGATTATCGATTGATTAGAATAATTTTTCATTAGGATGATAATTAGTGTCTCATGGACTCCCACTTCCCATTTAGATCATTTTGTGTCCCCGGCCGTGTCATTAATATTCGGAGCACGAGACCAGCTATTACCTTCCAACAAATTTTATATGTAAAATTTAGACGAGTCCACCTTCATCTAGGTATATCATGTCCCACTCAAACACGTCCCCTTGTACCCTATTTTTTGGTACGACTTTCAGGACAAAAGGACTAACTATAACCCTTCTCAATTACAATTAGAGACTCAACCTTGACTCAAACCATTCGACCCAATATATGGTTGTGGTCTACTCGAAGCCCACTACGCACATGTCACTAGTATGCCACTCAATTTTTCCTCTCGTGCTACTTAAACACAAAAGTCACGGAAGACGCATTTTTGGGCTTTAGGGACCTAGCTAACCAACCTGACTAGGCAACTAGCTCAACCACTTGGGTGAAAACTTAGTCTAGGTTACCTTAACCTAGAAGAAATAGTTTTGGGATCTTGTCCAGTCAATATAGCTTGAAATCCAAGGTTCATACCAACCAGCGATTGATGTCCAATCAAGGAACCCATTAAGACCCAGTAAAATCCATCCATGCATACCACCATATTTGGACTATAAAACCGAACTTTTTTTGAAATGGGTCCCTATACCTATTACATAGTCTCCCTCTCTTAGAACGTGAAGTCATTCGTAACCAATATTTCAGCTACCTGGAAGTCGCGATACGAACTTGTATTGCACTTTATCCCTTGCTCGTGTGGTTAAATAACCACGGAAAAGATCACAATCTTGATTTCTCCAATTTTCGTTCTATTATGGAACTTAGTTTAGAATTTCGAGAACGAAACTCCTGTATTGCACGGATTGCAAGCCCTCTAAGAAACGAAGGGTTCTTCGGTTTAGCAAGTAACTGGACTAGAGTAGCCCAATCTAGCAAAATTGGTCAATGGCTCATAGACTTTCTTTCTATCTGTATCCTTGAATACTATCTACTGCTCTTGAGACTCTATTTTTACCTTCGATTGTTCTTCCTTATCTTTATGTCCTTCCTACTTCGGAGCGACGAATGGACATACTTATTAGAATTTACCAATATTTTTAGCTACTTATGTAAATATGTTGCTTGTTAGATTTTGGTTTGGTTGATAGATAGGATAGGATTATAGATGCCATATACAGTAGATGCCTATGGATGGCAAATTTTTAGCAATTAGTAGGATGATTAGAAAATTTTAGTAACCTAGCTTTGAGGGAGTAGTGTGACCAAAGGTGGGTAGAGGTCCTCCATGTTTTTATAGTTGCCAAAATGGACAATGAGAAGGATATGAACTATTTTGGAGGAATTAAAAATTCGAGGAGATTAGGGTAATGGTAGAGTTCTTTTTGAATTTAAGGAATAGTTATGAATTCGAATTTCGAGGACGAAATTATTTTTAAGGTGGGTAGATTTTTAGCTGCTCTTCCCAGAAAATTAGAATATTTTCTATTATTAATTATTTTATTAGAATGGTGATTTTAGATTTTATAGATAATTATTTAGTTAATTTTACGGTAGATAATTTTAGCCATAGTGGAGTTTTGGAGTACAAGACGACTAGGAATCGTAGCACGGATAGTACAATGGCGTGCTTTGACTAGTGTGTTAGCCCTGGTAGGGAAGGCCGAGCCATAGTGATGCCATAACTAAGAAAACCAGGCTGAGTTGTGACATGACCATTATAAATAGTTTAATTATTCATTATAGTTATTATTCGACGTTTAGGAGACCTGGTTGTACCAAACCAGCCCGGACTGAACTCGAACTGAGCACAAGCCCGTGTAAGCATGTAGTGAGACCAATACGGTGACATATTTTGATAAGTGCAAATATTTTACAAATATTTTTGGGTTTAGCAGATAAATCCCTCAAAACCGATTATATGAATTATTGTATTAATATTTAATGGTGCTCGGATTATTGCTAGGTTTTGTATTTAGAATTTTCTGAATATCTATTTATGGATATACATGTATATTATTTGTTATCCTATATGTGTGTACAAATATTTTTCTTATTTATTCTTAGGACTCGGCAAATACCTTCTAAATATATTAATGGTTTAATTACAGTGTTATTAGGATTATTATTATTATTAATGTTAATATGGTGGTTATTAGATAAATAGATTATTTATTATTAATGGTTATTATTATTTTATCAAAAGATACATATATATAATGTGTGGGCAGGTATATGTAAATGTATATAAAAGTGGATGTGTATATTAAGGATATATATAATATATGTGTGTACGTATACGTATATATAAATATAGGATATTATACATGCCTGTATGTGTATTTGCATAAATGTATAAAATATGGGTAAATACGAGTAATGTGTATAAAAACATATTATATGGGGATATATGTATGTATGTATATAAATAATTATGTATACAAAGACATATATATAAATATACTTAGATAATTTATAAAAGAAGATGAAGAAGCAGTAGTAGCCTTCGGCCAAGCCCAGATCATCCAAATCCCCACTGGCCCGAGCTGAATTCCCAACTATTTTCCCAGCCCAGCCAATACTGGAGGAGCCCGAACCCATCCCCTAAAATGAGCTTATAAGCAATTGCTCTCCCGCACAGCACAGGACCGACCCCGCTCAGCCGTTTAGTGATTTTTCGAAAAACCCTAATCCCGACCTCATCCATGACGCCACCATCCCTGCCCTGGGTGGCCCAACTGCCGACGGCGCCGCCGCGCGCGGCCACGGCCGTGCGGTTGCGCGCGCGAGCGCACGAGACTGAACCGCAGTGACAGCGGAGGCAGCCATGGCCCAAACTTCGTGACGACGATTCGTCGCCTACAGGGGGTCATTTTACGAATCGTTTAATCAGGTATACTCACAACCTATACACCTTCTAATACCTTCAAATACTTCCCTTTAGATTGTATTAATCAGTCCGAAAAAACCCTCTCAAAGATCGACGAAAATCTGTTCGAATCAGAACAGTTTCGAAAGCGAAACCACTGTTTTGGAAGGCCAAAATTGGCCAATCCAGTTAGGGATTTCAAAATCTAATTGAACACATATATTGACAACATATACGAGATGGAAACCCTATTTATAGATTTATTTTTCATCAATTATATGGCTGTTAAATTATCTTCAAAGTTCGGGAAAAACCTGTTTTCGAAATTATGAAATTCAATAAAATCCATCCACACGACGTGCGTCCCGCCATTCCGGGCGACGTGGTCGCGAATCGAAAACATCGAAAGCTGTGTATCGACTTCGTGGACGTGTGGGCTTTGACGGAATTCAAATTGGTCGCGTGTGCGCGACGAATTTGATGCGTATCCGTCGAAATTCACCGTATCGTGCACTTTGCAAATTTTCCAATTACTTTGTGCACACTCGTCAGATCGAGATGAAACTTGCGCCAACAGGACCGTATCATTTTTCTGGTTCTGTATGCCAAGTTTGGTCCGATTCTGAGACAGTTGACAAAATCGTCGTTTTGCGTGCCCCGCGGTCCGACTCAACGGGTGATTTTGTGCACGGCCCGCCAAAATCCAACTTTGGACATACGGTTGGGTTCGTATCGAAAAATTGGATTCGTAGACATATAGTTTGACGATTTTAGAGACCGTTGACTCTGGCACGCTTTTCGGTGCAAAACGAGTTCAAAGGCGGACACCATTTTGATCCAAAATTACCGTTTTGCCCCTGTGTCCAGAATTGGACTTAAGGACAGGCGATCCTAGCTAATTTGACTATTCTAAGAATATTGGTAATGTTTATTTCAGCTTCCGGGGACTGTTGTACGGGTTTTGACTATTAGGGTACATTGAGTGGTTCAGATTGTCGGTTTCACCAGCAGAGGACCACATGCGAGTACAGTTTATTGTTTGCATTTCGATATTGATCTTTACTATATTTTATTTATTAGTCATTGGTTATGTGATTATTTTCTATTATAAATTGTTGAGTTGGGAATGAGAAGTACCAAGGATGTGTGATCCGACCGTAAACAGTGTTTATTTTCATGCAGTAGATATTGTAGACAGTGCTTATTTTCTGCAGTAGACATTGTAGACAGTACTTATTTTCTGCAAGTAGACATCGTAGACAGTGCTTATTTTCTGCAAGTAGACATCGTAGACAGTGCTTATTTTCTGCAAGTAGATATTGTAGACAGTGCTTATTTTCTGCAAGTAGACATCGTAGACAGTGCTTATTTTCTGCAGTAGACATCGTAGACAGTGCTTACTTTTCTGCAAGTAGACATCGTAGACCGTGCGGTGTAGTGGCCCAGACTGATCACATATCAACGGTACTTCTAACAGTTGGAGAAAGTATTTTGGTGTCTATTTATTGATATTGGTTTTCCGTATTTACTGTTTATTTTCAAAACTCATGATTGATGTCTAACCTTTATTTTATAGTCATTTTCTTTATTTGAAATTGCATTCAGTGAATTGTGCTCATTCCATTCCTGACTGGAAACCATATTTTTCAGGTTAGCCGTGGATTCACTTAGCATGGGAGATACGGGGGTACTTGCAGACAAAGCCTAGAGACTAGCTAGATAGTGGACTTGTAGTCATTCAAATATTTGTACAAGTTTATATTTTTTTACAAATGTAAAACTTGTGATCATTAATGTAAGTTAAACTAATTTTTGTGAATGAGCATTATTTGTGATTTTGATCTTCATGGCCGTGACAGCGTTCTACCGCCGACACTGCGGCGTAGGCTGGCTTGGACACGTCTTGTATCCGTTTAAAAAAAGAAAAAAAAAACGGGTGCGGGTCGTGACAACCGCTTTCTCCGCCTTTCCTGACCGACCTAGCCCATTTCAACCGACCTACCCCCTCTATAAGAACTTCATATTTTGTGAAATGGTTATGAACTGGTTATTTGTACAGAACTTCATATTTTGTGAAATGGTTATGAATGTTTGTTTGAAATGGTTATGAATGGTTTTGTGAAATGGTTATTTGTACAGGTTATTTGTACAGGTGGTTATGAATGGTTATTTGTACAGGTGGTTATGAATGGTTGTTTGAAATGGTTATTTGTACAGGTACTCCATATTTGTTAGTGAACTTTATATTTGTACAGGTACTCCATATTTGTACAGGTACTTCATATTTTGTGAAATGGTTATGAATGGTTGTTTGAAATGGTTATGAATGGTTTTGTGAAATGGTTGTTTGAAACAGGTACTCCATGTTTGTACAGGTACTCCATATGTTAGTGAACTTCATATTTGTACATGTACTCCATATTTGTACAGAACTCCATTACAGTACTCCTAAACTGAACTACGTTAACATAGATTGAACTACTTATGCATTACAATGAACTCCATTACAATGCTAAACTAGCTTACAAGTTAACCCTCTCCATCTCCTTAATAACGTCACCAATATATAGCTTCACCTCCACAGATGACCTCCCTTCAACAAGAATTTTTAAATCAATGGAGCCTTTGGATGATGAACAAGCTGAGCCAGAGCTACATGAACCAACTTCAACAGTGGCAGAACTACCTGAACCAACTTCAACATTGCTCTTAACTGGTGTGCATACCTCAAGCCACTGAAAATAATCACACCCAGGTCTGGTGCAAGCAAAGAATTTCTTCCCATAGCTGTGTGGTTTCTTGCTTGTGAAGATCTTCAATTTTTCAGCACAATTAGCATATTTGCATTCAACAGAAGCAACAGTTTGTAGAGGGCAATCCCTTACAAAATGTGACTGATCATCACAACAGTAGCACGCCTCTCGATTTGAAGTAATTGGGGTTTTCTGTCCTAGGGTTTCTTCGTCTATCCACACGAACGATTTACAGGAAATTGCGTTACAGCGCAAGAATCGTCGGTTCATGCTGTGTGGGCGTGTTGAAATTCCGACTTTCCGAGTTCCATTACAACCCCTAAAGTTACATGGAGAGTTTGGGAGGGGACATTGCTCATCTATGTGGCCCTCATCCTTGCAAATCGAGCACTGCAAAAAAGGAAAATAAAGAGGTATTAGGGCTTCTAATTTGGGGGTTTTCATGCCTGTAAATGAGGAAGAGGGAGGGTTTACTTTAGATCATACCTGATGTCACGCCCCAGAATAGGGATGGCAATGTCCTCCCGAACCCGACGGGGACCCGATTTTTTTACCCGATGGGGACGGGTTTGGGGATTTAAAAATGGAGATGGAGGCGGGGATGGGGATTAAAATAATTTCCCGGTCGGATTCGGGGACGGGTATGGGTATAGTACTCCCCGCCCCGGTAAATCCCCGACCCCGATTACTTATACATATCCATATGTGCAACCCATTGGAAATGGTATGATTCATGATCTATCTAGTATATATGTTATGAAAACCATGTTTTATTAACATACCTTGTACTTTTTTTTTGGAACGAAAATAATTTTTCAGCTTATAATGTACATAAAAAATTGTTAACGGACGGGAGACGGAGACGAGAAAATTTGGCATCGAAAGTGTTAATGAGGTTAGGACGGGGACGGGGATGGGGACGGGGAATGCATTGTTTAGCGGTGACGGGGATGGGGGTAAAAAATAAAACCCGACGGGGAACGGGGATGGGCATGGGGATTCAAATACTACTCGGGGATGGGGATGGAGGATATGGTCCCCGGCCCCAACCCGCCCCGTTGCCATCCCTACCCCAGAACCAGAATACTGGAGAACGGGGGCAGACATAGCCAGCTACGTATAACGGAATGGAATCCACACCGCTATACGGTCACGGCTGTCTAGATATGTGAGGGTTTCACTACAATCCATCAGTCTCTTAAGGTCATAAAATAGCCTATTGTCTCAATCTCAACCAACTAATAATAGTTACAAGATGGCAGACCACCAAATACACAATAGTAAGACGTCCCATACATTATATATTCGGAATGATCATGAAGCTAGTCGTTACAAAATGTGAGGACTAGCAAGAGTTCAGTCATACATGATCAACCCCCGGGGCTTGTCAATCATGTTATAGCCCGTAGGCAGACAGTAAGTAAGTACAATCGAGCTAACACTTGCTCGTCGGCTAAACGCCTCAAAAGAATAATTTACAATATTACAGTGGGAGAACAAAAAGAAACCCACTCGATGCCCTGGTTACGCCTGGTGACCACCATCGGGCTGGAAAGCAGGGAGATCCTTTGATGCTGCTCCGGTATCTGGCCATACAAAACCAGCTGGGTCAGACCCCAGAAAGAGCAAGTGCCACAAAGGAGGCTTCACTTAAGAACTAAAACCAACAAATCATTAGCATTCAACATGTAAGAAAACAATAAGTAACACAGATTAAGGTTTGTACACTACCAATGCACTTGCCCCAATCAGAGAAAATAATTAAGAGAAGCATCATTAACATAAGATAACTGGAGAATCATGCTAAATAAAATATAGCTGGGCAATATATGAAGAGAAAACGAAGGTACTATTCCGGAAGCCAGGTTACAATCCTTAAACCAAACAAGGACCGAGATTGTAACCCTTCGCCTGAACAAAACTTAGTCTCTGATCATTTATTGCTAAAGGTGCCAATCATTAAGGTGAAAAGGAGAGAGTACAATGATAAAAGTGACAATGAAGAGTGCAATGTGCTGGAGTGACAATAGAGTACAATCGTTATAGTAACAATCTAGAGTGACAATCATTATAGTAACAATCTGGAGTGACAATCATTCAATCATTCTGGTACAATCTTGCAATTAATCACTTCTAGACAATACTATACTGGACTAGACTCCATCCAAGCAATCACGGCCAATCATTGCCTACGGCTTTCTACATTAACTAACTAGGGTTATCACAATCCTAGTTACTAGCAAGATGCAATGAGATGCTCCAAAAAGTCACAGGCCCTGCAGCTATCCAGGTTATCCAGGCAATCACTATAGTGACAATTTAGAGAGTACAATGCATTAGAGTGACAATGGAGTTCAATCATTTAAGTGACAATCAAGAGTGCCCCACATGACAGTGGGCTGGAAATGTGCCCTACTTGTCGGCAGGCTACAAGTCCAAACATTTGCGGCCGGGATAACGGGATCGCCTGTAACTGGGGAACATCTCTTCATGTCTAGTGAATTATACTAGTCATTAACCTTAGTCCATTTCAGTAGTTACTCCTGACCGTGGTACTCAGGAGTTCCCTCCTAGACATGATGCAAGACAGGACTGGATTATTTGTACAAGCACAATCGCCCACGGTGTCCAGATAATTATACAGGTCATGTCATGTCAGGTAGCCGTCGCAACAGCTATTCGAGATAATCATGTCAGGTTTATCATATCAAGTGTACTAGTCCAGAGTGCGCCACGACGGGCCACTATCAGGTCATGTCAGATTTTCTTGTCATGAGTGCACCACGACGGGTCACTATCAGGTCGTGCTCCATTATCAATCCCAAACATATAAGTAAAATCAAGTTCATGACAAAAGACGTAAGGATATAAAATGGGCGTAAAATATCTAATAAAGGAGTTACGAAACATGGACAATTAATGATAAATAATAGTACACAGGACCATGAGAAAGTCATACGGTTAAGGCATATACGGCCAGGATGGATCTCATGCGGCAAGAAGGGAACAGCCCATGCGGCTGAATCAGTGGTTCCATGCGGCCAAGGGTTTGGGTTCAACATGGAGCAGGCGCGCGACTTCATGCGGCTAGAAGGAAGCCCAAGGCGCATGCGGCTCAGGGTTGTTGGGAGTCCATGCGGCCAGGAAATGACTAGGCCTCATGCGGCTGAGGGGAGGGAAATCCATGCGGCTCGATATAGCGGGCACCCATGCGGCTACATAAGCAAGGGCGCATGCGACGAGGTTCAGTCAAGGGCGCATGCGGCTCAAGGAAAGGGTTCTCATGCGGCTGGAACGGACTCGGGTTCATGCGGCTCGCGGAGCAAGATCCATGCGGTTAGGTCAATGCGATTGCTTATGCGGCCGGGGGGGGGGGGGGGGGATAGTTGCATATGCAGTTTAAAATAATTGCTCCCACTAATGCGGCTAAGTCCATATAGACTCATACGGCTGGGACTAAGTTTCATGCGGCTTAGAAGTACAAGGGTTTCATGCGGCTGAGGGGCGACTTGCCGCATGAATACTCATGCGGTTAAGTACATCCATGCGCCAGGGAACTGTTCTTCTTCTCCAAATTTCCGAGGAGAAGAACACTATGAGCCCATGCCTTCCAAGCTTCATAAAACCTTCATCCGGAGCCCAAATCCGAACTTCCTTAGGTCAAAATGGGGTAGAACGAAATTCTCTACAACATGGAACCATCAAAACTTGAAAATAACAAGATTAAGTAGATCAAAACCCAAAAAATCCGAAAGTAATGTAAATCTAGATCTACAAGAATCTAGCCATGGAAAATGAAAATGCCAAGTTCTAAAGTGATTTAAAAAGCTGTAAGGAAGAGAATGAAGTAATAAAATCCGAGTTCATCCATGAAGCAAGTTGCACTTGCCTAGACCTCTCTCTCCCTCTTTCTGGTAGGTAAGGAAGTAAATGAGGAAGAAGAAGATGATAAATGAAGAGAGAGAATGAAGAGGGCTAATAAATGGGGATGGTGGTGGTAGGTAGGGGGTTCACCCCTATGGTTCATAATGAACCAAGCAAACCAAACCAAGCCGAACCAACCCAGGAATAAACCAAGCCCAAATAAACCAATGAACCATTAAAATCAATTAAACTATCAATGCCAATAAAACCAAGTCAGTGCAAAATAAACCAAGATAACTAACCATGAATAAATAAAATATGGGTCCAAAACACGTATACGTACACTAAATACGTATCACGAATTTGGGACATTACACCTGAACCGGCATCTTCGTTTACTTTAGGGCTTCGAACGGCGGGTGCTCCTCCAACAGCTGGAACCAGCGTCGTTCCTGTTCTGAGGAAGGAGAAGAAGAAGTTAAAGGCAACGGTCGAGTAATATCATTTGTTGATGGCAACGGTCGAATAATCTCACCCATTGAAGTGTAGGGGTATCAATGTCCCAAATATATGTATTTACAGTTTAATTGAATGAATATACTGTTGACTAGAATCAACAGTTAAGTCCTCGACGGTCGTTAAGCACCCAGGGGGGTGTTCTTTATTTCTAAAACTATGGGGACAGTTACCATAACCGGTACAAACTATGAAGGTACAACTAATTAACTCTATATTTTGATGATGTAAATCGTATTAATACTATAGTATTTATAATTCTAATTAATTCAGCCAATTATTAAAAAAAACCATTAATTAGTCATGTCAAATAGATTTATTCTATTAAATAGTCTCCATTTTTGTTCATCCATCAAAATTTGGATATGTTCACCATTCCATTCAGAAGTGTCACATGTCAACTAAAAACTAAATAAATGAAATAAAAAACTAAAGTGCTGTTAGTGAGACGTGTGATAGATTTTAGAGTGGAATGGTAAACATTATTCCAATTTTGGTGAAGGGAAAAAAAAAAAAAATTGTCAGCAACATTGTTTAAATATGGATAAAATAGTAACTTCAACAAATTAGAAACACTAAGTCGCGTCACGTAAATAAACATTTAAAAATAGGAGGGAAAATATAGATAAATAATAAGGGTGTGTTTGATTGCAAGGTGGAAAATATGTGGAAAAGAAATTAATTCCACGGAATTATTTTCCTAGGAAAAAAATTCATGGAATTTAAAAAAAAATTCATGGAAAACTTAATTTGGGTGTTTGATTGCCATTATTTTCCACGGAAAATAGTTATTTTTCATGTAAAATGATATTTTCCTATGGGTTGGACAAGTTTCATTTTCCACCATTTTAGATGAAAATATGAAAAATGAAAGTTTTTTGGAAAATAATTCCATGAAAAATATAAGCTATCAAACATTACAATTGGTAGAAAATTTGTGATAAAAATATTTTCCATGAAAAAAAAGTCCAATCAAACACAGCCAGTGTAATGTACGTGTACGGCTTCTACTTTCGACAAGCCGGAGATCACCGACTTAATGAAAGAATTAATTAAGCTAAGAGGCTTGTCCCCTTGGAAATGGTCAAACGTTCCACTTACAAATATGAGGATTCAATGCATTATTGTTCAACTTATATGGGCTTCAGAGTTACGCTGGGCCCACCTTGTCTGTGCTATAGCCAACATTTGGTGGCATTGAGATTTGGTGCATCTAAATAAACACATATTTTTTTGTTTGTGACTTGTAGCAACAGGTCCGGTACAAAAGGCACAGGTTCAAATCTTCTTTTAATATTTGTCAAGCCGAAAAAAAAAAATACATCAAAAAAAAAACACATTTTTAACCGAAAAATGACTGGTGAGTCAGAGTGCACCTAATTTAGGTGCGAGGATGTTTGATTTGGGGCCAAATACTGAACCAAATAAGTGGTTGGATTCAGACTATTTTTTTTTAGCTCAATTCCATTTTAAAAATATTAAAAAAATTATTCAATTTAACTTTTGGATTTTAGTTTTGATTTAAAATAAAAAATTGAATAAAACATATATAAATTTATAACTATTTTCAATTCTATACATATTTATGACTAAAAAAATATATATTTTGAAAACAATAATTATATGTTTACGTATGTGTTTTGAAGTCCAAGTTTCATAATTTAATGACTAATCCAATTTTAGTTCTAATTTTAAAATACAACAAATGTATATGTAGAATTATATTTTTGTTTAATTTAACCACAATTTTTACTTTGGATTCGATCATTAAACAAAAAAATAGTCCAATTGAACAAAACGAATCAATTATATCGGTTCGGTTCGGTTCTGGTTCTGTATTTTAGAACTTTAGTTTATTAGGATTTAACTATTTCGGTTCAACTGAAATTGAATAAACTGAACAAATCTAATTTCACCTCTACCTAAATTGATTCCTAGCCTATCTTAATTTATTTCTCTCTTTTGTAACATATTTTGTCACCATTTCGTAAACTATGCTGACCGAACTTGGCTCTTGGGATCAGCGAGGAGAGATATATCCTCTTTAACTAAGCGAGCGGTCTCCGAGTCGAAGCGCTGGATAGGTATGAGTATGCATGTGTGAAAATTGGAAACAATAGACTCAAATAATGCACAAAGTCCCGTCGGACATCGCAAAAAGAAGAAGTAATTTATACTAAATTGTTATTGCAACAATATTGAATAATCCTAATCATGTGCAAAATATTAATAGAAGTCAATGCTAAGGGGCTGTTTGGATAGATGTAACTCTTTGAAAGTGTGAAAGTGGCACTTGCAGCAAGTTGAGTTTTTGTTGACTTGCGGCAAGTGGCACTTTCCAAAATGTGTTTGGATGGAGTAGTTTTTGTCTGCTGCAAGTGAAAGAAAAATTGATTTGGTGTTTGGATGGTTGTTGTAAGTGACAAAAAAGTAGTTCGGTTGTTTGGATAGTTGAAAGTGGAATTTTTTTTTGAGATATGGTAAACCTAGGTATGCTTACCCCCTCACCAAACTACTATTATTCATTATTATTTTGTATTAAGGAGGAAATTAAGAAGTTATTATTATTATTATTATTATTATTATTATTATTATTATTATTATTATCAATTACTTTTTAAAAATTAAATAATAATTAATATATACATATTTTCAGATTCTCGTTTTTAAATAATAATTAAACACATTACGATAACTACTGCTAAATTTTTTATTGAAGACAAATTTTGTAAGTATTTTAATTTAAATATTTTAATTGATATCACCAAAAATAAGAATTAATTAATTAAACTATAAGAATAATAATTACTTAAATTATAATAAATTAATTAATGAGTAATACTAGTTATTTAGTTATTACTAATACCATTGTTATCTCTTCTCTCTCTCTCCTTATCTACATTCCTTTCCTTTCTTAAACTTTCAGCTGGCTTATCTCCTCTCCTCCCAACTCAAGCACACCATGAATTTTTTTTTTCCTCCAGCACACCATGAAGCCATGAAGTCCATGGCGGCTGGGCACCTCCACCTCCTCCATCTCCCTCCACCTTCTTCGACGCTCGGCCCTCCTTCGTCGCGCCCCACCACCTCATCCACGACGAGGAGCACGTCCTCCAGGAGCGCAACGCCATCATGCGCCACCTCCCCCTCTGACCTCGACCTCGGCCGCGGAGGCTGCTAGCGGTAGCAGCGACGGGGCATGGTAGAGGCTCTGGAGCTTCGCTCCCTCACTTGCAGCCCACCTGCGGTTGTTTTTTGGTGTAGGTGAAAAGGGACTGAGAGGAGGGGGACAAGACACTGTTTTTGTCAGAAATGGGAGTCAAAAATTTTACTTGCGCTGTGTATCCAAACGCTGGAACCCACACTTTCACCGTTCAGTTCAAGCAAAACTTCATATTTCAATCCACTTGCAGTACTAATACAGCGATCCAAACAGCCCCTAAGAGTATTATACAAAATGTTAGTAGTCGTTACCATTTCTATAATCCTAAATTAACTAAAATTTTGGCAGTTTTGTGTGAGCACTGTCAAAATTGAAATTTTTGTGCATATTCAAGACTGTCAGAATTTTGACACACTTTGACAGTTCAAAACTATAAATTTTTTTGACAGTCCTAAACACACAAATAATTACCAAACTTTCTATAAGGTGATAACCACTAATATTGTGTTGTGTCGCTTAACTGCTTAAGGCACTCTTTTTTAATAGACACAAAGGAAAGTTACATAGAGTGGGTCAACCGAATTTGCTGTTGTGCATTTGAAAGAGTAGCATTTAAATTGTGGTTATGAGGTTAAATTAGGGCTTAGGAACCGTAGCTGTTGAAATATCTGCAACTAGACCTGTACCCAGTCTACAAAACATGGACACATCAAAAAATTGGTGCTGTGTCCTAGTATAAGACATGACACAGACACTCATATATTCCTTAGCGCTCACAGAACCAAAATACTCATTTGATTTTTTTCTTTTTCTTTTTCCATTTAATCTATGTTTCTTAATTTCACAATTCTTTAATAGAGGAGGAAAAGATAAGTAGAAAACTGTTTGATTCTTGCTTTCCTATTTACATTTCAACCTAATATTTCAAGGATACTAGTACTGACACAAACCTAATATTTACCGCTCCAGGCTCCTTAATAAACACCACCTCCAAACAGGACCTAATGTTACTTACTAGTTTACTCAGCCTTTTCAATGAAAAGGTCCAAACAAGGTACATACTCACTTAAATAGTACTCATTAATAATAACTTTAGTAGAAAGATGGTCCAAAGAGGCCTACATCCACTTATTTATGTATAGTAAGCTCTAAAAAAATTAATTATGAGAAGATTTATTTTCTTAAATTGATTGACAAAACTGATATATGTGATTTTTTTTTTTTATAAAATTCGTTTAAAAAAATTATATATATATATATATATATATATATATATATATATATATATATATATATATATATATATATATATTCGTTCAAGAGGCCTTACTTTCAAATATGTCTTGTGTCCTAGATCTGGAATTTTTTTGAACTGGAATAAGAACACAATACTGGTTTTGATTTTAGTACATCATAGTCTACAGATTCTGAAAAGCCTCCACTAATGAAATAAAAAAATACAGACTAGTTACAAACTTCTCACCGATCCAACTGGATCACCACAACTACTTGGACGATAAAAATAGATTACAGACTTCGAATAACAAAAGACAACGAGAAGAATTACCCAAAAAAATCTCTTTTGAAATAATCGTCAATATATTTTTCTCTCTCCAAAAGTTATAAATCCTTATGGATTAGGGGTTAGAAAAAACCTATACATCTCTCCCTCAATCTCTCAGCAAATCTGAGATGTCCATGAGAACCAATGGTGCACATAAAACATCCAAACTCAGAATTAGCCTGACAAATTGGTATACTGACCGAATTCGATCAGCATAGGCCAAATAGTTTCGTTTGAATATGACAGAGTTCGGACTGAGCTCAGTACTGGCTAATCTAGACCGAATCCGGTCTGGCCTTGGCAAAACTCCGCCTACGATACCTTCAACTTTCGAAATATTCTGACATACTAATTCACGTTCGTTACACTTCAGATTATTCTCTATATAGATTGAGAACCCACCCAACTCCAACATGATATGAGGAAGAACATAACCATGAATTGCTTCTTAATTGTTTGGTATTCATCTTTGAGCCATCGTTCCAGAATAATTTGCTTTATCGAGCACCTGTGTGTATCTCTAGTCTTGTTCTGACTTTTGATAGTGGCAATTCTTACATATATCAGTAAGAATTTCATTTGTATTCAGGGACGGTGATGACTCATACAGAATATGGACAATTGTTTCAACATTTTTCTGGAAAAATATATATTAAAAAATAGAATCTTCAGGAGTGAAGCGACGAATTGAGGTAGTGTCAAAAGAATTTTTTTATTTTTATTTTTTATGACTTTTTTTAATGAATTTTAAGTCGATTTTTTTTTCTTTTCTAGTTTGACACATCCACTCCATTTTCTATTTCCGCCATTGTTTGTATCATATCTGTTAATAATAAAAGAACCAACTTATTTCTTTAAATTATGACAAATTAAGTTGATATATCACACTTAGGCTCGTTTGGTACACTGTAATGTAATCAAATGAAAAAAATATTTTTTTTCCACTTGATTATATTACGATTATGATTACATTACAGTGTACCAAACGAGACCTTACTCTTTTCAGCTTCTCTCTTTAAATTATGGAAATATCGGATACACAGATCTTTGTATCCCAGAAGCAATAGCTCGAAAAGAAGGTCTCAGTTGTGTCAAGGGCTTGAGGAGGATCTGCAAGTCGATGCAGAACATATACCACCACCAGAGCTATTTAAGAGGGAAAAAAAAAATTATTTGTGAAGTTATCTACTCTTTTGGTCCTCAGAATCGTCTTGAAAAAGAAAAATTATTTGTTTTCTGCGTTTGGATACCAAAAAAAATAAGCTGAAAAGAAAATTGGTTACCAATGAAAAGAAAAAATAAGGACAAAAATGGTTAGTCGAAATTTGCTTATTCCTTTTCTTTGGAGATTTGTAATTCCGATCAATTTTTTTTCCGATGGTTCGGAAAACCTGAAAAAATTGAGAGAGCCATAGGATGAGTGAGAAAACCATTTTTTTTTTCACTTCGGAATTTTTTTTTTTTCCTTGCTCGTTTACTTTGGCATTCAAATACAAAAAAGAACTTTCCTTTGCCAAAATCATTATTTTGCGAGCCAAATGAGATCATTTTGGCCCACTGTTTTTACATATGTGATAAATATAAAAACAATAAGAAGTTCTTATCATTGATTGAAGAAATAAAGGAGATTCAAACTTTAAATCTTAAATTAAATGATAGGACTAGACTCAGAAGTAGAAGTATATTTTCTTTTTTCAGATATACATACTTAGAGCATCTCCAACCCTATTGTGAGTTTGAAAAAAATTGTTGCCACATAGGAATGACAACCATTTTTTCCAAAAGTACTTCTCCAATGCAAATGTGAAATCAAGTGTAGAGTTGACATGGCAATGACATGGCAAAGACAATGTGAAGTTGGTTGTCTAGATCTAGACAATGCACTTCACAATGTCTTTATGTACACATCATCATTTGTGAATAAAAATGTTTATAAAAAGAAGTAGAAGAGTAAAAGTTGTCTTGGAAGTTGTAAAAAATTACTTTGTATTGTCTTCTCAATACTTTTGCATTGGAGATGGCTTTTTAAACTTATTGTCATTTGTAAGTATAATCTTGCCACCTATACAAGACATTGTCTTGTGTCCTATGCCACCTAAGATTCACAACACAAAATTAGACAATAGGGTTGGAGATGCTCTTAGGACTATATGTTGAACTCCTTATGGGCTTTGATTCTTTTTGTTGTTGTACGACCAAATTCCAAGGCCCAGTATATCGTCATATATGATCTGTGGCCCGAAGAGTAAGGTGATTCTGAACTTGAATAAAACCTTTAATTTGCAAGAAATATTATTTCAAAGGGGGTTACAAGGGACACATTTTGGTGCCTTAAATCTATGTTTAAAGCAATCAAACACAATGTATGTTGGTAGTCACATACATTATGCCTGTTTACCATGTTTATTATTTGATGTATTACCGTAATATGAGCTTGATTATTGTGAGAGATAGAAAACGGGAATACAATTAATATGCATGTGGTATATATTTTTTATGCAAACTGTTACCTATATTACATCTACACTGTCAATCGTGCACTATAACATTGATTAATTTTTATATTCCAAACCGTCCATACCCTGAAACTTATATTTTAAAACACATTGTACATATGGTTGTTACTGCTTCTGATTTTGTTTCGTGTATTAGTCTATAGATTTGTCGCATTTTATATAGTTTCCTGCTATCATTAACATATCTTTTTCATCTTATCATTTATGTTTTTTTTTTTTTTCCTATTCATGTTAATATGTATACCATGATGTGTAGTATGTGGTTAGTATTGTACTTTGTTTATATTCTGATTGGATAACATTGACAGATTTAGACGAGGATAGTAATGATGAGGCTGACGTGAATTTCATAGGTACTGAACAAGCATAATGGAAGATTAGTCCTTTGAGATATGTTTAGGTAACTGTACTTTAGTAGATCTTTCTTTTCAATTATTTATTATTTAGCGGATTTGTTTTTGAGATTGGACATTCTCTATGAAGTTGATATTTTGGCTCTTATTATTTATTTGTGATAATTATATCATGTTCCTTTCCTTTTCATTTAATTGTCATTGTTATATCATGAGCTAAAAATATTAAAATTGTGATTATTACTATTGTATATGGATGGCTAAATAGTAATTGAGGTGTAGATACCTACTACCATTGATACGACGACGTAGGCTGGACGTACTCATGTACTCATATCCCAAAAGTGGAAGCGGATCATGACACTCTTCACAGACAACTTCACAAACTGAGGTATCACCAAAATGAATAGTACCAGTCTTTTTCTTCAGAGAAGCAAAGCAAAAAACATGTGAGCAAATATGTATCTAACATAATCCAATATCCAGGTATTAGTAGATTCCTTTACTTGGAAGACTGTGAGCTGATCATCCCAAATGTCACCACTTACTTCTCCCGCCAAAGTTGTAGTTCTGGATATTTTCTTACCACTTGTTGCAATGGTAACACCGTAATGGTAACAATGCGTACCCTTCTTCTTTGACTCCAATCAAAAACGTGTTGCTCCCGATCCATTGTCAACATCCTTGCATTTCCTTATATAACGATATATTGTATCCTTCTTATGCACGAGCGTTATCACAATGTGCTCGTATGTAGTAGGAAGCGAGACAAGAAGAACAAGGGATGTGTCTTCTTCTCCATCTTGATACTAACAATGGTGAGTTGGCTCAAGATTTTGTTTAACATATTTAAGTGTTCCAACAAATTTTCACAATCGTTGATATTCATAATGAACAAATCATGCTTTAAGAAAAGCTTTCTTGGAAGACTCTTTAGAAGATACAACCTTTTTAACTTCTCCCAAATCTCCATAGCCGTATCTTCATCAATGACGTTGAAGGTCACACTATCTGCTAAACACAATTTGATGATAGTACGTCGTACCACGCATCGCTATGTCCTCCCACTCGTCATCTTTCACTGTCTCTAGTTTCTTAGATTTTCCTAACAAGACTTTGTGAAAGCCTTGTTGTACTAAAAGATCTTTAAGCATACTCTGCCACAACCCAAAGTTCCCTTTGCCGTAATTCGCTGCCATTGACATTTTTCGGATCTTCAACAGAAGATTTGATAATACTTTGTTGGAAATAAAAGTAAAAACTATTTTCTAAGGTACGCGCTCGAGATGAATTGACACACGCAACACCGAATACAATGATCGACTGTTGCAGAAAATAAAGATTATAAGTTACGAGATAAAGACACAAAAATATAAGTAAAAAGTCATGACCGGTAAAAACCATCGGAAGAACGAGATCACTAATAAATAGGGTTACAAGACTTTTACAAGATCTACAACTCCGTAACCTCCAATACCATAGAAAATATCCAAGAGAACCAAGAGATCCGAGATATTAAACCCAAGAAGATTTGAGAAATCTATTCTTTTTTTTTTTCCTCAACCAATTTGTGGCTATCCAACACCTCTTTTAAAGGACAATAATCTACACTAAATTTTAGGCTCCTTTTTATAGCATATCATGCCTCCATAATGCCTCCATATATAGAAATAAAATCTTAAGTAGATATGACATTGTTTTTTTATATATTTAAAAGTTCAATATTATTAAGATTTTGAATAAGATTTTTTCTTAATTATAATATTACTAGAATTACCATATATGAGCCAAATTCTAATGGAGCTTCGAGCAATTTCTGAGCTCAAAAGTTCAAAAGTGTTTCAAAAAGAAATTTAGCATGTATGCCACCGTTAATTTTCTTAATTATATATTGTTGTAATGAAAGGGATTAGTTCTCGAGTTAGTGACTCAAAAAATGACAATAAATAACTGACCTTAATCTTGAAAGAAAAATAACAATAGCCACTTGGTCGCTACCAACTTGTTTCTGATTCCAAGAAAATCTTTGGTTGCTGATCGAAGCATCTCTTGGGGTGGGCTGGAGCCCACCCCAAATTTTTTTTTTAATTCCATTTCTCCATAGAAATTTTGTTTTTGAATTTTTTTTATATAGGTTAGCACACTTGTAGCCCATCCAAATTTATGATAGCACATTCCAACTATGATTTTTGGATCCGCCCCCGTTGCATGTTCAAACATGATGTAATTAGATTAAGGAAAAGACCTTACGGTCCGGAAATTTTTTTTGATAAAAATTGCAGTACCACTTGTCAGGACGTGAGTGGCTGAAAAAAAAAATTCTTCCTTTGCTAATGTGGTAAAAAAATTTCGACAATAAAAAACCGACACGTGGCATCAGTTCACGCATCGATTTTCCGATACGGTCTGCCTAGAAGGGTTGTTAGATTAATTCGAACCTATCCAGGCTAGATTCTGTTGGCAAATGTGCTAGATGTAGGTCTACGTAGGGAAGAAGGAAGGATTTGCAAGCAAATTTTAGTATCCCAAATAACATTTTGTGACAATCAACAAAGTTGGCTAGGAGATAATGTCAATAGAGAGAGGTTGCTTATATTTTTTTAAGCAACAAAATCAGCTACAACTATAATTGCTGGGTCCGCTTTGGAATGAAATTACTCGATCCATAACTAGATACCATCCTCTTTTCCATTAACAAAACAATAGTTTCTATCTACTTTATAGCCTTATTATTTTATTTCAATCGTCTTAATTGGCAGTACACTAACGAAGCGAAAGAAAATATAGATTAACGTATGGGATGTTAGGCTATTTTTATTGTTAATGAAAGGGTAGATAACGATTTTGGACCAAGAACCGATTAGAAGCGGATCTGACGCAACGTGATTGTGGAACGGAGTTACGTTCATACTTGACAATGGTCAAGTCGATCAGTGACAACGATAACTGAAACACTGTTGTTTGGTGAGAGCGAAACGGTGCGGGAAAACTCCGACGGATGGTCATGTAAGGGGTCCGCACGAATGTTGCTTGAGAACCTCAAGCGAGGGACTTCTGAATCCACGAAACAGTCAAGTCCACGACCAAAAAAAAAAAAGAGAACAAATCTCAGAACTTAAAGAAAAAAATTATTCATTAAAAGTTGTTGTCAAATTGCATACCGAAGGTGCCTATTTATAGGACTTTTATGATAACATAATCTTAATCAAACACAAATTCTAATGCTAATCAAATAAAGATAAAATCTATCCAAATAAAAGATAAATTAAGAGTCCTAAAATAAATAGGAACTTTAACAACTCTATGATAATAAAAGAAAAAGAAAAAGAAAAAGAAATCCTAGAAGGATTCGGAACTGGAGTCCAAACTACACCAGTATTGAACCGAACCGAATAAGAAATTTGGTTCAATTTGAAAAGAAAAAATGGTTCAGTTTCGATTTTGAATACTAAAATTCCTTATTCTACTCGATTTTGGTCCAGAATCGAAAATTGAATAAGACATACGCAATTATGTAATAACATCAATTTTATAAATATTATGTTAGTCCCGGGGCTTGACCAAAGATGGAAAACTGATGCAATCGAGATCTGAGATGTCACACAAAAAACTTTGCAGTGATCAAACTCAAGATCTACGATGATGCAAAAAACCAAATAGCCAGATTACAATATGAAGGAGGAAAATAGAGAAGAGAAAATCTCTCGTTCTTCCTTGCAAACGTGTTACAATTGGGACAGAACGAGTTACAATAATGTAGAAAAAGATGAGATGAAAAAAAGTTGCTGGGGTGTCAAAACACCGTTGCTCAAAGCAAGATTCGTCCCACACGAATTGCTTCCAGGAACCAGCAAGTTGAAGAACTTGTGGAACGCTCGAAGTCACCTCTGTTCTGACTCCTCGGATGGACTTGCAATGGCGGCAGCAGCTCCCTCTCTCTCTCTTTTCTGACTTATAAAATTCGTAGTACCTCACAAAGGAGGCCAGAAGATAGTATATATAGAGAGAGGGTGGAAACCCTAACCGCCTTTTCAGTTATGGAAATATTGAATTAAATTCCACAAAGATAGCAATGAAATTAATTCAAATCTTATGGAAAGATTGAATTAAGTCCCACAAAGATGGCAACAAAATTAATTCAAATCTTATAGAAAGATTGAATCAAATCCCACAAAGATGGCAACGAAATTAATTCAAATCCCACAAAGATAGCAACGAAATTAATTCAAATCTTATAGAAAGATTGAATTAAATCCCACAAAGATGGCAACAAAATTAATTCAAATCTTATGGAAAGATTGAATTAAATCCCACAAAAAGTGGATCTGAATTAATCGCATTGAATCAGTCTTTCCATAACTGACTTGTAGTCTGCACAGTCAGCCTGGTGCGAGTCCATGAGCCCGAGTCCGAGTCCGAGCCCGAGCCCGAGCCCGAGTCCGAGTCCGAGTCGCTAAGCCCCTTTGGGGCTTAGCTCCAAATGGAATTAATCCAAGAGAATGACAAAAGCATTAATGCTTAATCCTTGGAGCCTTATTCTTACCTCCTAGTAAAATCATCCACACGGTTCCCTCCTTAGGGTCACCATCCCATGTGCATCTCTCAACAACACAACCAAGTATATATGTTGAGATAACTCATGGTGCATTTCCGATGTGGGACTAAACTTTTACAAGGCATGTTGAGAGCAAGCTCTCACCATGTAAAGAAAGCACCAACAATCTACCACATATCACAACATATATATGTGTCCAGGGTTGAGCGTTCCCCACAGTAACTGTCCATTTTGCATTAGGATAGATGTCGCTGACGACTTGAATCTTTCCGCATGGGTTAAATAACAATATGATACAAGAATGGACTACGTCTTGAATTCTGTACCACAATTGTAATTCTTCCCACTCACAAAGTGTAGTTACGTGTGCTTTTGGCTGCACATTAAAGGCCCTGTGCCAGCCTGGTTTCAGTGTATAATTTTGGGCGTCTACAAGTTTACCCTCAAGAGACGACCTGATATCTCTTTCCATACACTATAGGTGAGTTCTTTATTAAAGAGACATGGCATGAAGCCTTGCGCTTCCTTGCGGTGCTACGCCGCTATGACATGGCCTGAAGCCGAGGCATTACCCCTACCTAGGAACCTCATCATAGTGTCATACTACTGTAGCATGAGGTCTCAGCCTCTTTGTAGTGCCAATCTACTAAGCATGAAGCCTAAGGCTTCCTTGCGGTGTTATGCCGCAACGACATGGCTTGCAAGGCCGAGTCTTTACCCCTACCTGGGTACCTCATCGTGGTGTCGTGCCACTGTAACATGGGGCCATCCTCCCCTTTGTAGTGCTGTCTACAACTCTTTAATTACGTCATACAGCATTAGGCTACCTGCCTATTTGCGGTGCTACGTCGCTATGACTTGGCTTGCAAAGCCGAGGCATTACCCCAGACCTGGGAACCTCATGGTGGAGTCACCCCACTTTAGCATGGAGTTTCACTCCTTGTAGTGCTGCTCTAGCGTGCTTCCTGTAAAGCACACCAGTCATTCACTCTGCCTGAGAACTTATTAAGGCGTTTAAGCCAACCTTCCACAGGATCTATTTTTTTAGCAGAAAATACATAGTAGACAACAGTGGTTATGGGTCCGTATCCCTTCCATGTTCCAGAGAACAAGTACCCACTGTTACCTGATAGTTTCCCAGTCAGTGAACCTCCTTTGAACCAAAAGTTAGATGCCTAGTAGATTTCTCTTTGAACTAATAGCATAAAACTTTATGGTAGGATTACAAAGACACACTATCAGAATGCCTTCAAGCCAATTTTACAAGCTGTGTCATCGACCAACTAGCGCTTGAGGCCCTTTGTGAACGGAACTGCCAGGTTCTCCTGACTCCGAACATCAATCACTGCAATTATACCTCTTTTGATAAGATCGTGTACTGTCCTGTGCTTCAACCGCACAATCCTCTTCTTTCCGTTGAAGAGGTCATTTGATGCCACCGTCGCAGTCGCCTGGTTGTCACAGTATATCGGTATCGCCAGTATCTGAGCCCCAACCACTGGAAGATCATACATGAGTTCCCGAAGCCATTCTGCTTCTTCGACTTCCACGATATAGCAGCTCCACCCAAGGAAAAGACATATCCACCTGTGGATCTCTCGCTTTCCACCTCTGAACGCCAGCTAGCATCACTAAAGCCTTCCACTACTGTCGGATACCCGTTGTAGTGCAGTGCATATGTCTGAGTCTTCTTGAGATATCTCATCACCCGCTTCAGAGCTTTCCAGTGCTCAACCCCTGGGTTGCTTGTGAACCGACTCAACATTCCCACGGCGAAAGCTATGTCAGGCCTTGTGGCAGTGGTTGCGTACATTAAACTTCCGATAATGCTAGAATACTCCAGCTGCCTGACGCTTTTCCTCGAGTTTGGCTTCAGCTTCTGATCACACCTGTATGGCGTATCGATCCCTGGAAGATCCTTATACCCATAGCTGTAGGAACCCTAGAGGGGGGGTGAATAGGGTCAAGCTAACTAATCAAGCACTTAGCACAGGCAAATAGGCAATTTAAAAAATATAAGTGCAAGAGAAGAAGCAAACACAATACCGACACCCGATATATCCTGGTATCCTCCTAAGAGGCAGTCCAGTCCCGGAACTCTCTCCGACTTTAATCCACTATTTGAGCAAATAGTTACACACGAGTTTGGATCCGAAGAACTCGCCAACTTCTTACACAAGAGCTTTAATCCGAAGGGCTCTCCGACTTCAACCGAGAGTTTGGATACGAAGACTCCCCAACTTCAACCGAGAGTTTGGATACGAAGACTCTCCAACTTCAACCGAGAGTTTGGATACGAAGACTCTCCAACTTCAACCTTTCACAATAGGTTTTGATCTCCTTATACAATAGGATGAAGATCTCACTTTTCAACTCAATAACTCTAACACAATTTGTAGATGGCAAATAAAGGCTTTGTAGAGTTGTATGTGGATAAGCTTTGGTGGTTTGGAAATTTTTAGGCTCAAAGCATCAACCTTGAATGAAGAGGTTCAAGGCTATTTATAACCAAAGCAAAGGAAAGTGCAATAATGCAACTTTCACAGGCTGACGGATCATCCGCCGGATTTCTGCGGAAATCCGCCGGATCATCCGCCTGAATAGTCCAACGGCTATAAAAAGAGCCGTTGGGATCAATCATTCGTAAAATCCAACCGTTGGAATGCAAATGGTCATATGACGGAAAATTTGCCGAAATTCTGCGGTTTTCCGCCGGATAATCCGAACACTCACAGAAGGTATTCTGTGAGACCATTCGGATCTTCCGCCGGATTTCCACGGAGATCCGCCGGATTATCCGCCGGAATTCCGAAGATTGTCCTGGGATATATTCTACCCTAGCTTTCGATTTTGCCATCCATTTCTTGTGTTTACAATTATTCCTAAGACTCATTACAGACTCCAGATATACTATAGCAGGTGCAGGCTTCTTCAGAGTCTTGAAATGATGATGGCATGGCTTGGCTTCTTCCTTTGATAGGTGCTGGCTTTTTCCCTTGGCGGCAGCTGTCCAAAGATATCCAGTTTGCGAAAACTGAATACCTTTCGGGGGCTTCGCCCCCGAACCCCCGACGAGGGGCGCTGCCCCCTCGACCCCCGTCCGCTGACCGGGCAGCGGAACCCCCGGTGCGTGGCTCCAGAGATGTCGTCGGGTGGTTCAGAGAAATCTTGTGGGATCCGTCGTCTTTGGCCCACCATGATTTCTTCATTGCATCTGTCCACGTTGATCTTGCTTATTGCTTTTCTGCATGTACATGTTAGACGAACAAAGCAATATCAATAGTAGCAAGTATGATAAATTAAAGCACATTAGGACTATGCAAAGTTTAAGTATAAGTGCTAAGGTGATGGCATAAATGTTAGTGATATCAGAATGATTAAACTTAATTGAATGACCACAATCAAAAACATAGTTTTGATTTTGGCAACCCAATTAAATTTAAGATAGATAAGCTCATATCACTAAGATGTAAACCAATGGGCACATATCACCAAAGATATAAGTATAAGTAGAAATGCTATAGTGATAGTATGAAGATTAGTGATAATGAAATGCTAAACTTAACCTATTAACCATATTCAAAAACATAATACAATCATTGGGCCAACAATAGCGTGTGAGCATCTTCTCAATGTAGTGAGATTGTGACAGCGCTACTCCAGTGTCTGTCCGGATGATCTTTATGCTCAAGATGACATCTGCATCCCCTAAGTCCTTCATACTGAACTTGGTTGAGAGGAACTTCTTTGTCTCCGTGACACAGCCTATATCCGTCCCTAGGATTAGCATGTCGTCCACGTACAGACAAACGATGACTCCTCTTCCATCAGCGAACTTTGTGTAAATATATTTGTCCGTCTCACTGACTCTGTAGCCGTTTGACCTAATAACTTTGTCAAACTTTTCATGCCACATCTTGGGAGCTTGCTTCAAACTATACAATGATTTCACCAACTTGCAGACTTTGTCTTCAAGATCTTTGACGACAAATCCATCTGGCTGTTGCATGTAAATCTCTTCGGTCAGCTCCCCATTCAGGAATGCTGTCTTTACATCCATCTGATGTATCACCAACTTATGTATGGCTGCTAGCGCGATTAACATCCTGATGGTGGTCATCCGAGCTACTGGAGCGTACGTGTCAAAGTAGTCTATCCCCTGTTTCTGAGAGAATTCCTTGGCTACCAGCCTGGCCTTGAACTTGTCAATAGTTTCATCTGCCTTCATCTTCTTCTTGAAGATCCATTTACATCCGATAGGCTTTTCTCCTTCAGGTAGATCTACTAGCACCCATGTGTTATTGGAGGTGATAGAGTCAAACTCGTCAATCACTACCTCCTTCCAGAACATAGCATCTCTGGTCTTCATCGCCTCATCATAGGTAAGCGGATCTGCTTCCACATGATAGGTGGCAAAGTCATCTCCGAAGTCTTTAGGTCTCCTCGCTCGCTTTGCTGACGGCTCTGCGAGTTCTGGTACAAGAGTTGTTTCATCAACAACAGCTTCTTCTTGGACTACTGGCCCATATGAGATTTCAGTCTCATTTGCACCTACATCATTTTTCGGAATGTCCGAAAGAACAATATTTTTGTCTTTTGCAAACTTGTCTTCAAAGTATTCAGCATCGCGAGATTCGATGATATAATTTGACTCAATATCAAGAAATCTTCGAGCACCACTCTTCTCGGCATACCCCAAGAACATCGCCTTCGTAGTCCTTGTCCCCAGCTTCTGAATCTTCAGATCTGGAAGCTTCACATACGCCAGACACTCCCACACTCGAATGACATTCAAGTTTGGTCTGACTTTGAACCAGAGTTCATGAGGAGTTACGTCCGAAGTTGCATATGGCACTCTATTCAGAATGAATGTGGCCGTTAATACAGCTTCTCCCAGTAGCATTTTGGAAGACCTACAGTAAGCAGCATTGAATTCATCATTTCTGTTAATGTTCGTTTCTTCCTCTCTGCTACTCCGTTGGATTGAGAAGAATATGGAGCAGTAGTCTCGCATATGATTCCATGTTCTTTGCAGAACGATGCGAAGTCATGAGACCTGTACTCCCCAGCTCGATCACTTCTCAACCTCTTGAGTTGTTGTCCAGTCTGCCGTTCAGCTTCGGCCCTGAACTCTCTGAACTTCTCGAAAGCTTCGTCTTTAGTCTTGAGCAAGTAGACGAACGCGTATTTTGAGAAGTCGTCGATGAAGGTTATGAAATACTTCATCCCGGCCTTCGTGGAGAAATGTTTGAAGTCACAGATATCGGAGTGTACTAACTCCAGAAGATCTGTGCTTCGATTGACCCGATAAAAGGGTTTCCTTGTGATATTCGTCTGAGCACATACTTCACACTTCTCCACCTTACCCCCACATTTGGAGATAAGTCCTAGACTAGACATTTTGTTAATTCTTTTATAATGAACATGTCCTAGTCTATTATGCCACAACTCAAGAGAATAATCAGAAAATGCAACTGCATTAATGTCATCAAACTGGTTGACAAACTGAATTTTAAACTTCCTTCGATTTGATAAGCCTTTCCGAAGTATGTTCCCTTCTTGGACATCACCATCTGACCAGCATTGATGTCCATCCTCAAGCCTGCGTTGCAGAGCAGGCTCCCAGAGATCAGGTTCTTGGCAATCACCGGAACATGCTTCACACCTTGAAGCGTCAGAGTGTTCCCAGAAGTGAGTTTCAGCTCCACAGTCCCGATCCCTATAACTTCAGCTTGGGCCTGGTTCGCCATGACAACCTTCTCAGACATCGGCTGGTACGTGACGAACTATTCCTTGCCAGAACAGACATGACAAGTCGCACCAGTGTCTATCCACCAGTCAGAGTCAACCCCCACAGTTGTGACCTGTGCGATCATAGCAACAATGTTAGAAACCAATGAAACCTTACTAGGCTCACCTTTCTCTGATTGTTTAGGCTTGGATCTGCATTCACTCTTGTAGTGGCCTTTCTTGCCACAATTGAAACAAGTCACTTGGGACTTGGACTTCTGTTGCTTGAATGAAGGACCCTTCACTTTTAGATTGGTGAAGTCCTTCTTCTTGTGATGAGAAGCCGACTGCTTCCCCTTGGGATCTCTCGTCTGTACTAGATTGGCCTTAGCCAACTGTTTGGACAGAGTGTCCATCTTCTGTTGGGAACGTATCTCGTCCTCAACATGGATCTCTTGAAGTAGATCTCCCAAGCTAATGTCTAGCTTCTTTCTGAGCATCCTTGCATAGAAGGTACTCCATCTAGCAGGAAGTTTTGAGACGATCCCTCCAACGACAAACTTGTCGGGAAGGGGCATCTCTTCGTCTTCCAGTTTATGACGCAGCTTCAGAAATTCCTTCACCTGTGGCAACATGGACTTCTTGTCCTCAAAGAGCAATTTGTGATATTTTTTAACCACAAACATCATACTCCTGTTCCTGTCTTCTTCATATAGTTTTTTCACAGACTCCCATATGTCTCTGACAAATTTCTTCTTCGAGTAGGATTCTGCCAGGGAATCCTCCATAGCATTCAGGATGAGAAGCCTGCAGATGCTATTTTCCCTTGTCCATTTGGCCTGGAGTTTGGAAGCCGCATTGATTGCGACAGTAGACCCAGTGTCTGGAACAGAAGGTTCTTCCTCCAACAGTACATGATCAACGTCTTTGAGTTGAAGAGTTAGATAAACCTTCCTCTTCCAGACTTGATAATGCTCTCCATCGAACTTTTCCAACTTGCAGTAGTCCGATTGGACGAGCGAAGCATTAATGTTTTCCATCTACAAGGATCTTGCTTTGAGATTGTGTCACGCCCCAGAACCAGAATACTGGAGAGCGGGGGAGTGACTCAGCCAGCTACGTATTACGGGTAAAAGAATACCGCATAATACGATCAATGCTGTCTAACCAGACGAGGGGGTGCATACTACATAAAAGTCTTACTATGGTCATTACACATCTATTGTCTCAATCATTCAAACAAGAAACAGAAATATAGAACATGTAAGGTAAAGCAGTAAGGCGTCCCAAACGCTCAGTCAAAATGTTCTTGAGATCTGGCTTTACAAAATACAGCCAGATGATGTAGTAAGTATACACAATTGTTATCAGCTACAGTCTGACTTAATTACAATTATGCAAAAGTAAGTACAAGACAATCCGACTAACATGTCGGTGCCAAACGGCAAGGTATAAAGTAGATAACAAAACGAGTGGTGAAGTTAAGGAACCCACTCGAATCCTTCTGCGATCATCCCTCTAGTGTTGACCATCCTGGAGGTGGAAGTATGCTGAGTCCTCGGGAACTGGCTCTAAATCTGGCCATGCAAAACCAGAGAGGTTAGACCTCTAATAGCAAGTACCACAAGGGAGCACGACATGAGAACTAAAACCAGTAATGAGAAATATGATAAAAGATCTCTGCTTTCTACTAGGATTCACATCACATCACGACACTTCGAACCAACCTCCCAACCAAACAAGGACAGAAGTTGGCCCGTCATGTCCTGACATTCTGATCATCCCAGTTAGGTAACAGAGTAGTACAGTGCACAAACAAATCATCTTGAACGGCCATTCAACTACTACGGCTTGCTACTGTAAGTCCCAAGTTATCCTGGAATAATGCAATTAGGGATTCCGTAGTTCTTACTATGTGCAAGCAAGGCTAGTCTATCCAGTCGATCAATTGGCCCATGCATGAATTAGACGAGTCCTAGCAGGACGCCTGTCAATATACAATATACAATAATAAAAAAAGCAGATACTGTTCCCTGCCCGTGTGGCAGATTTACAGTATCTGTGGGAACCAGCCGGCCCGTCGGGTACTACTCGTCCCAAGGGGGCTGCCATGTAAGAATTCGGGAATCCATTCTCTCCATGCAATCATTATTTTATTTAACTTAATAGTCTCTACGTTGAGTGAAATCCCATGCCGTGGATCATGGTCATTCAAATGAGTACTTTCGTACGGGGTACGATATGCACAACTCTACAACGATACCAGTGCGGTTAGGTTGCAGGTCTTACATAGCGTAATACAACAATCAAATCTAACCACGGTAATCATGCCTTGACCATAAAGTACACATGCTTATTTTGTAGAAAATAAATAAGTAAATAAATAAATAAATAGATTGAAGCCTGCATGTGCATGTATGTCAATATTCGGGATCAGCCAGTCGATTACAATAGTTCATAACATGAACGTGTCTCATTCATTTAATTCAATAAGACGACTAGCCAGTCTCTTAGTTCCAACTAGGAACGCATGATCAATTTTAGTCAAGATAACCATTATTATCAATGGTGAAAAGGCATGAAAGTCAATTAGCATTAAACGGGGGTCGAGTCTATAACTCTCATGGTCAAGTCCCAGTCATACTGGGTATCCCAAAAATCAATCGGGACACAAGGCACATTCCACATAACAATTGATATTAACAATATTATCATATCATGATTTTATCGAGTTTATGCCAAAAAGGCGTAAGGATATAAAATGGACGTTAAACATCTAATAAGATATCAATATACAGGGCTATAGAAGATCCAGGGTGAGCAGGCTACTCTTATGTCAGCCTACGCTCATGCCAGCGTACGCTCAGGTCAAGCTGCGCTCAAGCCAGCGTACGCCCAGGTCAAGCTACGCTCAAGCCAAGCTAGCATATGGGAGTCATACGCTTCCAAAAGGCAGCGTATGAACTCCATACGACTCCTTACTATCCAAGTCAGCGTATGCAAGTCATACGCTCCCAAAAGGTAGCGTTTGAGCTCCATACGACTCCTGACCATCCAAGTCAGCGTATGCAAGTCATACGCTCCCAAAAGGTAGCGTATGAACTCCATACGACTCCTGACCATCCAAGTCAGCGTATGCAAGTCATACGCTCTCCAAAGGCAGCGTATGGACTCCATATGATATACGCTTCCAAAAGGTAGCGTATGTAAGACACACGCTTCCTAAAAAGGTAGCGTATGGACTCCAGACTGCGCTGCGCTAAAGAGCGCGCACAGCTCAGTGACGCAAGCTAAAAAGCTAGTGTACACTGCTCACTGTCTTCTCCAAACAGCAAGAACTCCATGGTTGCACCCCAAAGCTTCAAAAGTCCATAACTTGGTCAGAACAAGTCCAAATCCAACTTTTCAAAGGTTAAAATTGGGTAGAATAAAACTCTCTACAACATAGAACCATCAAAACTTGAAAATAAAGAAGTTTGATAGATCAAAACTACCAAACTCCAAAAATAACTCATATCTAGATCTACAAAGGTTAAGACTACGAAATGAAAAATGCCAAGTTCTAAACTCTCTTAGGATCACGAGAGGAAGATAAATAAACCATAAAAACATGGGTTCTCATGTGGAGCAAGTTGTACTTGCCTACGGTTTGGTAGGTGGAGAGAGTAATGAAGAAGAAGAAGAGGAGTAATGGTGAGAAGTAAAGTAAATGAGGAGAGAGAAGGGAGAGGGTGGCTTTAAATAAAAGGTGGTGGTAGGTGGGAGTTGGGCCGGGTCCAATGGGTCCAATGGGTCGGGTTGCACGGGTCCAACAAGGCTAACCCGAAAGTAAAACTAAAGCAGGAATAAAAATGCAAGTAATAAAATTACAGGAAGAAATACAGAAATAAAATCGCAGGAATTAATTAGCATGAAAATTAAAGAGCAGCTAATTAATTAACATGAAAATTTAAAGAGCAGATAATAGAATTGCAGAAAAAATAAAGTGCAGAAAATAAAATGCAGATAATTAATTAACATGAAGTTATAGGAATTTAAATACAGGATACTACATGATAAATACTAAATAAGTACTCATGAGTTGTACATGTATAAAAATATGTATTCTGGGAACGGTGAGTGACATCTCTACCCTCCTTAGAAAAATTCCGTCCTCGGAATTTCAAATCCAAGCAGGATAGAAACCTCGGGGCTAAACTAATCTAAGTACAAGCAATTCAATGAAGCAATCATTTTACAATGTCCATAGCAAGTAACATATCTATATTTAATAATCTACGACATCAAGCAATTCTACCCATAAGGTGATAAGCATGAGGAATCAAGACAATCAAGGTACACAGAAAAAGATATACCTTGTGAGTCAAACAGATGTGGATACCGTGATCGGATATCATCCTCACGTTCCCACGTTGACTCTCCCAAAGAGTGATGACCCCAAGCAACCCGGACAAGGTTAATTGTTCGGTTCTTGAGTATCTTCTCCCTTCGGTCCAAGATAGACACAGGTTGCTCCTCGTAAGACAGGTTGGTACCAACAACCAGTTCTGAATGATCGAGGATATGGCTGGGGTCCGATACATACCTTCGCAATTGAGATACATGAAACACGTCATACACCTCTCGTAACGAAGGTGGAAGGGACAAACGATAAGCAACATCGCCTACCCTATCAAGAATAACAAATGGGCCTACGTATCGTGGACTCAACTTCCCGCGAACGCCAAATCTAATGACCCCACGGGTAGGTGAGATCCGCAAGAACACGTGGTCCCCAACAGAAAACTCTAGCGGCCTACGATGCTGGTCCGCCCAACGACGATGCCGATCCTGTGCAACACGAAGTCGCTCTCTAATTCCCTTAATCACTTCAACCGTCTGGATAATCATTTCTGGGCCTAGCATCTTCCTTTCCCCGATATCATCCCATGCTAGCGGCGATCTACACTTCTTACCATATAGTGCCTCAAATGGCGCCATCTGGATACTGGCTTGATAACTGTTGTTGTATGAGAACTCAATTAAGTGCAGGTGACTTTTCCAAGATCCTCCAAAATCTAGAGTGCAAGCTCGTAACATATCTTCCAAAGTCTGAATTGTCCTTTCCGATTGCCCGTCCGTCTGCGGATGGTAAGCCGTGCTAAATCTTAACTTGGTACCCAGACTATGATGCCAGCTCTTCCAGAAATGCGATGTGAAATGGGTATCTCTGTCTGACACAATACTGACAGGGACTCCATGCTGCCTGACTATCTGTTGCATATACAACTCTGCCAACTTTTCTGTAGATTGCCCTACTCTGAAAGAAAGAAAGTGTGCTACCTTTGTAAGCCGATCTGCTATCACCCAAATAGCATCTTTACCACTTGGTGATCTCGGTAAACCGGTCACAAAGTCCATTGTAATATGCTCCCATTTCTATTCCGGGATAGGAAGCGGTTGCAATAATCCAGCTGGCCTCTGTTGTTCTGCCTTTACTTGCTGACATATCAAGCAACGGAAAACAAACCTAGCTATCTCCCTCTTCATTCCGTTCCACCAGAAGTGCTGCTTGATATCTTGGTATATCTTGGTCCCTCCAGGATGTATAGAATACTGAGAACTGTGAGCTTCTGTCATTACTTCCTGTCTGATATCTCCACTAGGCACACATAGACGTGATCCAAACCTAAGTGTACCATCTTCATGAATTTTTAACTCCTTTCTGTGCCCTGACTCACATTCTGCCCTAAGCTTCTGAATCCTTGGGTCTTGTGCCTGAGCTGCCTTGATCCTACCTACCAAGTCGGATTGAACTTGTAGACTCGCCAGAATTCCTACATCACTAGGAAGTATAAGTTCGATGCCCATCTCCTGAAGGTCTTCTAAGATATGCTTCTGCGTTGTCAACATAAATGCGCCGCCTCTTCTGCTAAGAGCGTCTGCTACCACATTAGCCTTGCCTGGATGATACTGAAGCTCCACATCATAATCCTTGATCAACTCCAACCATCTTCTCTGCCTCATGTTCAGCTCCTTCTGAGTAAAGATGTACTTCAGACTTTTATGATCTGTGTACATCTCCACTCGGTCACCATATAAGTAATGCCTCCATAGCTTCAGAGCAAACACTACTGCCGCCAATTCCAGATCATGAGTTGGGTAATTCTTCTCGTGGTCCCGAAGTTGCCTAGATGCATATGCTATCACCTTCCCATGCTGCATAAGGACACATCCAAGTCCTTTATCTGACGCATCATAATATACTGTAAAACCTCCGGGTCCAACTGGCAATGTAAGAATGGGTGCTGATATCAATTTCTGCTTCAAATTCTCAAATGATGCCTGACATTCTGCCGACCAAACAAATGGCACATCCTTCCGTGTCAAGCGGGTCATGGGTGCTGAAAGTTTTGCAAAATCTGACACAAATCTTCTGTAATATCCTGCCAATCCTAAGAAACTTCGTACATCAGCTACGGTCTTGGGTACTGGTCAACTCTCTACTGCTTCTACCTTCTTGGGATCCACTGCTACTCCAGCTCCTGACACAATATGACCCAAAAATGAAATGTGATCCGTCCAGAACTCATACTTGCTGAGCTTGGCATACAACTGGTTCTCTCTTAGAACCTGCAACACTTTCCTGAGGTGGTCTTCATGCTCCTCTTCACTAGCAGAGTACACAAGAATGTCGTCGAGAAATATTACGACAAATTGATCTAAATATGGCATAAAGATGCGATTCATCAAATCCATGAATATTGCTGGAGCATTGGTCAAACCAAACGGCATTACCAAGAATTCATAATGCCCATACTTCGACCTGAATGCTGTCTTGGGAATATCTTCCTTCCGAACCCTCACTTGGTGATACCCTGAATGAAGATCTATCTTGGAGAAAACTCTAGCCTTGCTCAACTGATCAAATAAGTCGTCGATCCTGGGTAATGGGTACTTGTTCTTTACTGTTGCCGCGTTAAGCTTCCTGTAGTCAATACATAATCTGGATGATCCATCCTTCTTCCCCACAAGTACCACTGGTGCTGCCCATGGTGATACGCTAGCTTGGATGAACTTCTTCTCCTTCAATTCCTCTATATGCTGATATACCTTGGCCTGCTCCGAATCCGCCATTCTGTAAACCCGATCTGATATCGGTTTAGTTCCTGGTGCCAATTCTATACTGAACTCAATATCTCTAACCGGTGGAAGACCGGGAAGTTCTTCAGGAAATACGTCTAGAAATTCTTCAACTACCTTCGGAACCTGGACTTCTTCCATTGCCGTTACTACTCCCTGCTCTTGCTGAGTTGCCTCTGATCTGACTAAGGTGAATCTCTTCATGCCTGGAATATCAAAAGATACACTCCCACTACGACAATCTATTGTCGTATGACTGTCTTTCAGCCAGTCCATGCCTAAGATAACGTCGAAATTTCCAACAGAAAATTCTATCAACTGGGCGGGTAAGGAATGCCCGCAAACTACAACACTACACGCTAGAATAACTCTACTAACTCCTACGAGCCCATTACCAGTGAGTATATTCAACCTCCCTGGCAATGTCTCGAACTCCATTCCTAGCCGTGTCGCAAATCGTGCAGATATAAATGAGTGCGATGCTCCCGAATCAAACAATGCTACTGTGGGATATGAGGCGACGAGAATGTTACCTGCCACAACATCTTCTGATGCTAATGCCTCTTCCAAGGACATAGTGAATGCCTGTCCTCGACCTCCTTGCTGGTTCCCATGTTGCGGCCTAGCCTGGTGCTGCTGCTGGCCCCTGCCTTGATGATGCTGGGGTGGTCTATGCTGGTGTTGCTGCATCGGCGGTCCCTGCTGCCGAAACATCTGAGCCTGCGGTACTAACGGACGCTGGGCCAATGGTCTCACTGCCATTGCTGGTCCTCGATACTGCCCTGCCCCTGGTGCTGGCAGAGCAGGAAACTGCTGCACTGGTCCTCCTGACCTCGAATTTATGGGACATGTGGTAACCCGATGGTCTGGATTTCCACATATCAGACATAGTCCATTCAATATCCGACACACATCTCTAGTGTGTCCCATCTTTCCACAATAAGTACAGCCCGCCGGAGGTTGCTGGTTCTTCTTCTGTTGCTGTTGCTGTTGCTGCTGCTGCCTGGGTGGTGCTGCCCCCCGTATCGCCACATCGTGGATACGAATGCCAGGGGATGGCGCTGTTGTTCGGGGCGCTGCTCCCCCTCCTCCATCAATCTGACTGTGGGATCTCTTCTGACCTCCAGTCCTTGCCGCAAGCCTCTGAATGGTGATTTTATGTCTGCGGGTTGCCGTCAATATTTCGTCAAAAGTTTGGTAATTGTGCCCTTCTATCAATTGCAAGAGCTCAAGATGAAACCCTTGCTGGAACCTCATCGCCCTCTGGCGCTCCGTTGCTACCATCTCTGGGGCAAACCTACTCAATCTGCAGAACTCCGCTGCATAAGCATCTACGGTCTTGCCAGCCTGCCTGAGGCTGATAAACTTCTGTTGTAGCTCAAACTGTGCCACAACTCCATAGTACTTAGTCTTGAATCTTGCTGTAAAATCGTCCCAAGCAACAGGACGTCTGATGCCTACTTCCTCTGATTCCCACCAATCACGGGCAAGATCCTGAAGTAACAACTTCACTAGATCCACACGCTCTTCGGCCGGCACCTTAGCGGCTGTCAGGATAGCCTCAATATCCTTAAGCCATGCATCTGCTGAGATGGCATCCTCCGTACCCTCGAAACGACGGGGGTTGTACTTGCAAAACTGGGCTGACGCTCCTGAATCTGTCCTTGCCCCTCTTTCCAATGCCGTCTGTAATCCTTGGTTGAGTAGTACATTCTGCTCTTGCAACTGAGCATGCATGTGCTGCTGAGCTAACATCTGGTGTTGCTGAGTAGCCATCATCCCTCTCATGATCTCCAGAAGGGCTGGTGTGTCCAATTCCATAGGGGTAGGTAGAACTATTGGTGGGGGTGGAACATCCGGATACTGTGATCCAGCTGCTGCTTCCACGATCACTTCTTCCTGGGTAGCCTCCTGAGTTAGAACCGGCTCTTGTTGCTGACCAACATGGTCAGGTTGTCCATGTTGCTGTCCATGTTGTTGCTGTCCAGCTCTGACAGATGCGGACGAGGTGCCCCTAAGAAAAGGGACAAGAGAACAATCAAACGACCGGACATGAAGGATCAATGAAGTCAAGGAATACTGGAATGTCAAGCTGGAGTTGAGAATCAACAAATCATGAGATCAAGGGAGAACATGTGTGATTGAGACATCCTATAAATCAAAATACCCCACAAGTCTGAAACCAGACCTGCATGGGCCACCACTAAAACCTTGTCACGCCCCAGAACCAGAATACTGGAGAGCGGGAGAGTGACTCAGCCAGCAACGTATTACGGGTAGAAGAATACCGCATAATACGATCAATGCTGTCTAACCAGACGAGGGGGTGCATACTACATAAAAGTCTTACTATGGTCATTACACATCTATTGTCTCAATCATTCAAACAAGAAACAGAAATATAGAACATGTAAGGTAAAGCAGTAAGGCGTCCCAAACGCTCAGTCAAAATGTTCTTGAGATCTGGCTTTACAAAATACAGCCAGATGATGTAGTAAGTATACACAATTGTTATCAGCTACAGTCTGACTTAATTACAATTATGCAAAAGTAAGTACAAGACAATCCGACTAACATGTCGGTGCCAAACGCCAAGGTATAAAGTAGATAACAAAACGAGTGGTGAAGTTAAGGAACCCACTCGAATCCTTCTGCGATCATCCCTCTAGTGTTGACCATCCTGGAGGTGGAAGTACGCTGAGTCCTCGGGAATTGGCTCTAAATCTGGCCATGCAAAACCAGAGAGGTTAGACCTCTAATAGCAAGTACCACAAGGGAGCACGACATGAGAACTAAAACCAGTAATGAGAAATATGATAAAAGATCTCTGCTTTCTACTAGGATTCACATCACATCACGACACTTCGAACCAACCTTCCAACCAAACAAGGACAGAAGTTGGCCCGTCATGTCCTGACATTCTGATCATCCCAGTTAGGTAACAGAGTAGTACAGTGCACAAACAAATCATCTTGAACGGCCATTCAACTACTACGGCTTGCTACTGTAAGTCCCAAGTTATCCTGGAATAATACAATTAGGGATTCCGTAGTTCTTACTATGTGCAAGCAAGGCTAGTCTATCCAGTCGATCAATTGGCCCATGCATGAATTAGACGAGTCCTAGCAGGACGCCCGTCAATATACAATATACAATAATAAAAAAAGCAGATACTGTTCCCTGCCCGTGTGGCAGATTTACAGTATCTGTGGGAACCAGCCGGCCCGTCGGGTACTACTTGTCTCAAGGGGGCTGCCATATAAGAATTCGGGAATCCATTCTCTCCATGCAATCATTATTTTATTTAACTTAATAGTCTCTACGTTGAGTGAAATCCCATGCCGTGGATCATGGTCATTCAAATGAGTACTTTCGTACGGGGTACGATATGCACAACTCTACAACGATACCAGTGCGGTTAGGTTGCAGGTCTTACATAGCGTAATGCAACAATCAAATCTAACCACGGTAATCATGCCTTGACCATAAAGTACACATGCTTCTTTTGTAGAAAATAAATAAGTAAATAAATAAATAAATAGATTGAAGCCTGCATGTGCATGTATGTCAATATTCGGGATCAGCCAGTCGATTACAATAGTTCATAACATGAACGTGTCTCATTCATTTAATTCAATAAGACGACTAGCCAGTCTCTTAGTTCCAACTAGGAACGCATGATCAATTTTAGTCAAGATAACCATTATTATCAATGGTGACAAGGCATGAAAGTCAATTAGCATTAAACGGGGGTCGAGTCTATAACTCTCATGGTCAAGTCCCAATCATACTGGGTATCCCAAAAATCAATCGGGACACAAGGCACATTCCACATAACAATTGATATTAACAATATTATCATATCATGATTTTATCGAGTTTATGCCAAAAAGGCGTAAGGATATAAAATGGACGTTAAACATCTAATAAGATATCAATATACAGGGCTATAGAAGATCCAGGGTGAGCAGGCTACTCTCATGTCAGCCTACGCTCATGCCAGCGTACGCTCAGGTCAAGCTGCGCTCAAGCCAGCGTACGCCCAGGTCAAGCTACGCTCAAGCCAAGCTAGCGTATGGGAGTCATACGCTTCCAAAAGGCAGCGTATGAACTCCATACGACTCCTTACTAGCCAAGTCAGCGTATGCAAGTCATACGCTCCCAAAAGGTAGCGTATGAGCTCCATACGACTCTTGACCATCCAAGTCAGCGTATGCAAGTCATACGCTCCCAAAAGGTAGCGTATGAACTCCATACGACTCCTGACCATCCAAGTCAGCGTATGCAAGTCATACGCTCCCCAAAGGCAGCGTATGGACTCCATACGATATACGCTTCCAAAAGGTAGCGTATGTAAGACACACGCTTCCTAAAAAGGTAGCGTATAGACTCCAGACTGCGCTGCGCTAAAGAGCGCGCACAGCTCAGTGACGCAAGCTAAAAAGCTAGTGTACACTGGTCACTGTCTTCTCCAAACAGCAAGAACTCCATGGTTGCACCCCAAAGCTTCAAAAGTCCATAACTTGGTCAGAACAAGTCCAAATCCAACTTTCCAAAGGTCAAAATTGGGTAGAATAAAACTCTCTACAACATAGAACCATCAAAACTTGGAAACAAAGAAGTTTGATAGATCAAAACTACCAAACTCCGAAAATAACTCATATCTAGATCTACAAAGATTAAGACTACGAAATGAAAAATGCCAAGTTCTAAACTCTCTTAGGATCACGAGAGAAAGATAAATGAACCATAAAAACATGGGTTCTCATGTGGAGCAAGTTGTACTTGCCTACGGTTTGGTAGGTGGAGAGAGTAATGAAGAAGAAGAAGAGGAGTAATGGTGAGAAGTAAAGTAAATGAGAAGAGAGAAGGGAGAGGGTGGCTTTAAATAAAAGGTGGTGGTAGGTGGGAGTTGGGCCGGGTCCAATGGGTCCAATGGGTCGGGTTGCACGGGTCCAACAAGGCTAACCCGAAAGTAAAACTAAAGCAGGAATAAAAATACAAGTAATAAAATTACAGGAAGAAATGCAGAAATAAAATCGCAAGAATTAATTAGCATGAAAATTAAAGAGCAGCTAATTAATTAACATGAAAATTTAAAGAGCAGATAATAGAATTGCAGAAAAAATAAAGTACAGAAAATAAAATACAGATAATTAATTAACATGAAGTTATAGGAATTTAAATACAGGATACTACATGATAAATACTAAATAAATACTCATGAGTTGTACATGTATAAAAATATGTATTCTGGGAACGGTGAGTGACAGATTGTTAGTCCCGGAGCTTGACCAAAGATAGAAAACTGATGCAATCGAGATCTGAGATGTCACACAAAAAACTTTACAGTGATCAAACTCAAGATCTACGATGATGCAAAAAACCAAATAGCCAGATTACAATATGGAGGAAAATAGAGAAGAGAAGATCTCTCGTTCTTCCCTTGTCCATTTGGCCTGGAGTTTGGTAGCCGCATTGATTGCGGCAGTAGACCCAGTGTCTGGAACAGAAGGTTCTTCCTCCAACAGTACATGATCAACGTCTTTGAGTTGAAGAGTTAGATAAACCTTCCTCTTCCAGACTTGATAATGCTCTCCATCGAACTTTTCCAACTTGCAGTAGTCCGATTGGACGAGCGAAGCATTAATGTTTTCCATCTACAAGGATCTTGCTTTGAGATTGTTAGTCCCGGGGCTTGACCAAAGATAGAAAACTGATGCAATCGAGATCTGAGATGTCACACAAAAAACTTTTGTCACGCCCCAGTACCGAAATACGGAGACGGACTAGGCCAGCTACTCCATATGAGGTACGTAACGTCATACGACGATCGTGGCTATCGAGAGACTAGGGGGTACATGCTACAATCAAGTCTCCTATGGTCCCACAGAGTTCTATGTCTCAATCAATTAAGTCAAATCAGCAATTAAATGAACATTAAAGATAAAGCAGCAAGGCGTCCCTGACGCTTCATCAAAATGATCATGAGAGACTAGCTTTATAATTTAGCTATCTCGGAGAGTTAGGAGTACAAAATTATACACAGCTGCAGTCTGTTTAATTATAATTATGTACTGACACAAAATATCAAGTAATCCGGCTAACAGGTGCCGGTGGCTAAACGTCGTAAAAGTATAAGCAGGAGTGGTGGAGAAGAAACCCACTCGAGTCCCCGAACCGCCATGCTCCTTGTATGCACCATGGATGTCAGGGAGAAAGATCGTGTCCTCCGGCTCTGCTACGAGATCTGGCCAAACAAAACCAGCGGGGTCAGCCCCGAATAGCAAGTACCGCCAAAGGGGCACAAGAGTTAAGATTAAAAACTCAACTAATAGAATGACTGATAATAGTAATACTTATGCTACTATTATAGGGTAGCGCAACATCCTCGAACCCATATGGCACCCTTACAACCAAACAAGGACAAAAGATGCCGCATGGAGTCGGGACGTGTCGTACTCTATAACTTTCACATAAGTTAAAAAGGTATAAACCATAAAATCTCCTGATCGTGACTTCGGTCGATAGCCTATCGCAGCACAATAACCAACCCAACAATCAAACAAGAACATGGGTTGGATCATGTACCATAATAGACCATGTTCCTCAGTCATTCACAGAAGTAGCACTTCACAACCAGAATAAGTCTTCCGTTCATAACTTCGGTCCACAGCCTGTCATAGTACGATAACCAACCCAACAATCAAACAAAAACATGGGTTGGATCACGTACCATAACAGTCTGCTTCCCTCGGTTATTCGCGAAAGGTAATAGGATACAAGCAAGTCATTTTCACGGCCAATCAAGTCTACGAGTTTCTAGTGGGACGAGGTTATCCTCGCGTCATGTTATTAGAAAATCCTCAGATCGTATCTTTCCAGCAAGGCTAGCCAACCCAGGGGTTCGCGTAGACAGGTGTCATGGAGCACAGGTCCCTCGTGAGGCCACCTTGCCAAGACATGTAATATATAGCAGGAATTAATCGGATACAGTCATCCACTCGTTGCGGATGACACAGTATCCGTGGAGACCAGCCGGCGCGCCAAGACAATATCTCAGGGCGACTGGTGTAACACGATCTCGGGACTCTGCCCTCCCCATGCATCTAGTATATTCAGTTGCCTAGTTTAACCCTAGGTGAAATCTTGGACTCTCATGCTGTGGCCTGCATGATTATCCTCCTAAAGTCGTACTTTAGTACGAGTACCCTAAGTGAGGATCCATGTCAATCAGTATGTCAACATGTGCTACCCTCCTTAGTGTAATGCATCATTACAAATACGCCACGTAGAGTTACGAGTCATTTGTCGAGCATGAACAAGAACTGGGACATTCAGGTACATGTATCAGGTAGGAACACTTTGTTCTCTGGGGTCACATCAGTGCTCATATCATGCTCGGGACAAAAAGTGTAAGGATATAAAATGGGCATATAATATCTAATAAAATATCAAAAGCATACGCACAATAAGGCAGCGTGCGTGAAAAGTCACGCAAGCTTACGCAAGGCAGCGTGCGTGAAAAGTCACGCAGGCTTATACAAGGCAGCGTACGTGAAAAGTCACGCAGGCTCAAGGAGAGAGCTGCGTGAAAAGTCACGCAGGCTCAAGGACAGAGCAGCGTGAAAAGTCACGCAGACTCAAGGAAAAAGCTGTGTGAAAAGCATGCAGGCTCAAGGGAAGAGCTGTGTGAAAAGTCACGCAGGCTCAAGGAAAAAAGCAGCGTGAAAAGTCACACAGACTCGAGGGAGAGTGCTGCGTGAAAAGTCACGCAAGCTCAAGGAGAGTTTTGCGTGAAAAGTCACGCAAGCTCAAGGGAAGAGCTGCGTAAAAAGTCACGCAAGCTCAAGGAGAGAGCTGCGTGAAAAGTCACGCAAGCTCAAGGGAAGAGCTGCGTAAAAAGTCACAAAAGCTCAAGGGAAGACACGCTTCCAACAGGAAGCATGCTCAAACAGGAGCACACTGTTCACTGTCTTCTCCAAAACAGCAAGAACACCATGGCTGAACCCAAGCTTCAAAGTATCATAACTTGGCCATCCGAACTCCAAATCCAGATTTCCAAAGCTCCAACTTGGGTGAAACTGAACGCTCTTCCACATGGAAGCATAAAAAACCCATAAAATCCAACTAAAGTAGATCAAACCATGCAAAATCCGAAAATAATTAAAACTTAGATCTACAAAAATCAAAGCTTCAAAATAGAAATTTCCAAGTTCTAAACTAGTATAGATTGAGGAGAAGAACATGTTTTGGCAAATAGTTTTGTAAGAATCATTAACAAAATAATGGATCCTTCTCTTGAGCAAGTTGGTACTTGCCTTGGTTGGTGGAGAAAGTAAATGAGAAGAAGTAAATGAGAGGAGAGAGAAGGAGATGAGTTATTATATATAAAGATCTTGGACCCATGGGTTCATGATGAACCAAAGGGTTCATCATGAACCATGGGTGAACCAAGAATAGGTTACCCAAATGAGCCAAAACTGTAGGCCCAAATGCAGAAAATAAATTAGGAAATAATATTTTGTCGAATATTTTTGGGAAAATACATGAAGAAATACTGCATAATAAATATCGTATAAATTCAAGGTAAATACAATTTATCGGTCTACGTATTAAAATACGTATTCCAGGATTGGGGAGTGACATCTCTACCCTTCTTAGAAAAATTCCGTCCTCGAAATTCCAGCCAAGACAGGATAGTGAAATCAGGGCAAGCAGGGCATAATCATATACAAGTTAACTATCATAGCAGTTATTATCATACATCACAAAGTGCAAAATAAGCAGGTGCAGAAAAGCATGGAATCGTGTCAATAAGGTGCATAAATATACCTTATTAGTCAAACAAATACGGATAACGAGATCTGATCTTGTCCTCGCGCTCCCAGGTTGACTCTCCTGAAGAGTGATGGTTCCAAGAAACACAGACAAGGCTTATCGTCCGATTCTTGAGTACCTTCTCTCGCCGGTCTAAAATAGATACGGGTTGTTCCTCGTAAGTTAGGTCGGTACCAACGACTAACTCAGAATGATCGAGGACGTGACTCGGATCCGGGACATATCCACGTAATTGGGACACATGAAACACATCATGTATGCCAGTTAACGAAGGCGGAAGGGCAAGTCGATAAGCCACATCGCCTACCCGAGCGAGAATCTTGAAAGGACCAACGTATCTTGGACTAAGCTTTCTCTGGGTTCCAAATCTGATGATACCCCGAGTAGACGAAATCCGCAGAAACACTTGGTCGCCAACTCTGAACTCTAGAGGCCTACGATGCTGATCTGCCCAATAACGATGTCGATCTTGTACAACTCGAAGGCGCTCTCTGACCAACTTAACTATCTCCACAGTCTGCATGATCATCTCTGGCCCCAACAACTTCCGTTCACCGACGTCGTCCCATGCCAAAGGGGACCTGCACTTCCTTCCGTACAATGCTTCGAACGGGGCCATCTGAATGCTAGCCTGATAGCTGTTGTTATAGGAGAACTCCACTAGATGAAGGTGATCCTCCCAAGATCCGCCAAAATCCAAGGTACACGCCCGTAGCATATCTTCTAATGTCTGAATGGTTCTTTCTGATTGCCCGTCAGTTTGTGGATGATAAGCAGTACTGAATCTTAACTTGGTTCCCAAACTTTGGTACAAGCTCCGCCAAAAATGGGAAGTAAATCGTGTATCCCGATCTGATACTATACTAACTGGAACACCGTGCTGCCTTACTATCTGTTTCATGTACATTTCTGCTAACTGCTCAGTAGTCTGTCCAACTCGGAAGGGAAGGAAATGAGCAACCTTCGTGAGTCGATCAACTATTACCCAGACTGCATTCTTGCCAGCCGGGGATCTAGGTAAACTGGTCACAAAATCCATCGTGATGTGCTCCCATTTCCATTCTGGGATAGGAAGCGGCTGTAGCAATCCTGCTGGTCTCTGCTGCTCGGCTTTCACCTGCTGACATACCAGACACTTGGATACAAATCTCGCTATCTCTCTTTTCATGTCATTCCACCAAAAGAACTGCCTGATATCTCGATACATCTTCGTTCCTCCTGGATGAATGGAGTAAATAGAACTATGAGCTTCGGACATAACTTCTTGCCGAAGGTCTCCACTCGGTACACAGAGTCTGTTTCCAAACCTGAGCGTACCATCTTCATGAATCACTAACTCCTTTCTACGGCCTGATTCACACTCCGACCGTAACTTCTGAATCTGTGGATCTCCTGCTTGTGTTGCCCTTATCCTCTCTACTAAGGTTGACTGAATCTGCATACTAGTCATTCTTCCTATATCCCTTGGCAAAACTACTTCGATTTCCATACTCTGAAGGTCTTCTAGAATATGCTTCTGCGAGGTCAAGATAAAGGCACTGTCTCTCCTACTCAGTGCATCTGCAACTATATTCGCCTTGCCTGGATGATACTGAAGATCTAAATCAAAATCCTTCAGCAGTTCTAACCATCTTCTTTGCCTCATGTTCAAATCTCGCTGCGTGAACACGTATTTCAAACTCTTATGATCAGTATAGATCTCTACCCGATCCCCGTATAAATAATGCCTCCACAACTTGAGTAAAAATACCACAGCTGCTAACTCCAAATCGTGAGTAGGATAATTCTTCTCATGGTCTCGAAGCTGCTGAGACGCATATGCTATCACTTTTCCATGCTGCATCAATACACATCCAAGACCCTTCCCTGATGCGTCACAATATACTGTAAAGCCTCCCGCTCCTACTGGAAGTGTCAAGATCGGGGCTGAGATCAATCTCTTCTTCAATTCTTCAAATGATGCCTGACAGCTAGCTGACCAAACAAACTCTACGTCCTTGTGCGTCAAACGCGTTAAGGGCACAGAGATCTTGGCAAAGTCCGCCACGAACCTTCTGTAGTAACCAGCTAATCCTAAGAAACTTCGCACTTCTGCAACCGTTCTCGGGACTGGCCAATGCTCTACGGCCTCAATCTTCTTCGGATCCACTGACACTCCTGCCCCAGAAATTACATACCCCAGGAACGAAATGTGATCTAACCAGAATTCACACTTGTCGAGCTTCGCATAAAGTTGATGCTCCCTCAATGTCTGTAAGACAGTCCTAAGATATTTCTCATGCTCCTCTTCACTACTGGAATAGACAAGAATGTCATCTATGAACACCACCACAAATTTATCCAAGTACGGCAGAAATATGCGGTTCATTAAATCCATGAATACTGCGGGGGCGTTGGTTAGTCCAAAGGGCATTACTAAAAACTCATAATGCCCATATCTAGATCTGAATGCTGTCTTCGGTATGTCTTGCTCCCGGACTCTTACTTGATAGTATCCTGACCTAAGATCAATCTTGGAAAAGACGCTGGCCTTGCTCAACTGGTCAAACAGGTCATCAATCCCGGACTCTCATGCTGTGGCCTGCATGATTATCCTCCTAAAGTCGTACTTTAGTACGAGTACCCTAAGTGAGGATCCATGTCAATCAGTATGTCAATATGTGCTATCCTCCTTAGTGTAATGCATCATTACAAATATGCCACGTGGAGTTATGAGTCATTTGTCGAGCATGAACAAGAACTGGGACATTCAGGTACATGTATCAGGTAGGAACACTTTGTTCTCCGGGGTCACATCAGTGCTCATATCATGCTCGGGACAAAAGGCGTAAGGATATAAAATGGGCATATAATATCTAATAAAATATCAAAAGCATACGCACAACAAGGCAGCGTGCGTGAAAAGTCACGCAAGCTTACGCAAGGCAGCGTGCGTGAAAAGTCACGCAGGCTCAAGGAGAGAGCTGCGTGAAAAGTCACGCAGGCTCAAGGAGAGAGCAGCGTGAAAAGTCACGCAGACTCAAGGGAAGAGCTGTGTGAAAAGTCACGCAGGCTCAAGGGAAGAGCTGTGTAAAAAGTCACGCAGGCTCAAGAAAAAGAGCAGCGTGAAAAGTCACACAGACTCGAGGGAGAGTGCTGCGTGAAAAGTCACGCAAGCTCAAGGAGAGTTCTGCGTGAAAAGTCACGCAAGCTCAAGGGAAGAGCTGCGTAAAAAGTCACGCAAGCTCAAGGAGAGAGCTGCGTGAAAAGTCACGCAAGCTCAAGGGAAGAGCTGCGTAAAAAGTCACGCAAGCTCAAGGGGAGACACGCTTCCAACAGGAAGTTTGCTCAAACAGGAGCACACTGTTCACTGTCTTCTCCAAAACAGCAAGAACACCATGGCTGAACCCAAGCTTCAAAGTATCATAACTTGGCCATCCGAACTCCAAATCCAGATTTCCAAAGCTCCAACTTGGGTGAAACTGAATGCTCTTCCACATGGAAGCATCAAAAAATCCATAAAATCCAACTAAAGTAGATCAAACCATGCAAAATCCGAAAATAATTAAAACTTAGATCTACAAAAATTAAAGCTTCAAAATAGAAATTTCCAAGTTCTAAACTAGTATAGATTGAGGAGAAGAACATGTTTTGGCAAATAGTTTTGTAAGAATCATTAACAAAATAATGGATCCTTCTCTTGAGCAAGTTGGTACTTGCCTTGGTTGGTGGAGAAAGTAAATGAGAAGAAGTAAATGAGAGGAGAGAGAAGGAGATGAGTTATTATATATAAAGATCTTGGACCCATGGGTTCATGATGAACCAAAGGGTTCATGATGAACCATGGGTGAACCAAGAATAGGTTACCCAAATGAGCCAAAACTGTAGGCCCAAATGTAGAAAATAAATTAGAAAATAATATTTTGTCGAATATTTTTGGAAAAATGCATGAAAAAATACTGCATAATAAATATCGTATAAATTCAAGGTAAATACAATTTATCGGTCTACGTATTAAAATACGTATTCCAGGATTGGGGAGTGACAACTTTGCAGTGATCAAACTCAAGATCTACGATGATGCAAAAAACCAAATAGCCAGATTACAATATGGAGGGAAATAGAGAAAAGAAGATCTCTCGTTCTTCCTTGCAAACGTGTTGCAATTGGGACAGAACGAGTTACAATAATGTAGAAAAAGATGAGATGAAAAAAAGTTGTTGGGGTGTCAAAACACCGTTGCTCAAAGCAAGATTCGCCCCACACGAATTGCTTCCAGGAACCAGCAAGTTGAAGAACTTGTGGAACGCTCGAAGTCACCTCTGTTCTGACTCCTCGGATGGACTTGCAATGGCCGCAGCAGCTCCCTCTCTCTCTCTCTTTTCTGACTTATAAAATTCGTAGTACCTCACAAAGGAGGCCAGAAGAGAGTATATATAGAGAGAGGATGGAGACCCTAACCGCCTTTTCAGTTATAGAAAGATTGAATTAAATCCTACAAAGATAGCAATAAAATTAATTCAAATCTTATGGAAAGATTGAATTAAGTCCCACAAAGATGACAACGAAATTAATTCAAATCTTATGGAAAGATTGAATCAAATCCCACAAAGATGGCAACGAAATTAATTCAAATCCCACAAAAATAGCAACGAAATTAATTCAAATCTTATGGAAAGATTGAATTAAATCCCACAAAGATGGCAACAAAATTAATTCAAATCTTATGGAAAGATTGAATTAAATCCCACAAAAAGTGGATCTGAATTAATCGCATTGAATCAGTCTTTCCATAACTGACTTGTAGTCTGCACAGTCAGCCTGGTGCGAGTCCATGAGCCCATGAGCCGAGTCCGAGTCCGAGCCCGAGCCCGAGTCCGAGTCGGGACTTAGCTCCAAATGGAATTAATCCAAGAGAATGACAAAAGCATTAATGCTTAAACCTTGGAGCATTATTCTTACCTCCTAGTAAAATCACCCACATGGTTCCCTCCTTAGGGTCACCATCCAATGTGCATCTCTCAACAACACAACCAAGTATATATGTTGAGATAACTCATGGTGCATTTCCGATGTGGGACTAAACTTTTACAAGGCATGTTGAGAGCAAGCTCTCACCATGTAAAGAAAGCACCAACATATTATGTGACTAAAACTATGTATATTTTGATAATAACAATTGTATGTTTGCGTTTTAAAATTCAACTTCGATAATTTAACAATTAATCCAACTTTGAGCCAAACTTTAAAATACAACAATTGTATATATATAAAAAAAAAAAAATTTAAAACAAATTTAACCGCAATTCTAAGTTTTGGTTGTCTCATTAAACGATAAAGATAGTTCAGCTAAACTACTACCAGTTGTTCAGTTTCGGTTATGACCAATTTTAGTCCGGTTCAATTTTAAAATTTTAAAATTTTGATTTATCCAATTTTGACTATTTTAATTAAATTGAAATCGAATAAACTAAACATTCACCTCCTTAATATATAGATTCACCCCTAATATATAGAGATTATATAGATAATTGAGGAAAATATTCTCTCTTTAGCGACACTGTCAACTAGAGTGTTTTTGGTTGGTTGATGTGTAAATACTCAATAGTAAGCCTATCCATCAGCTACATATACATTTAGGTCGCCTGTCGAATCGATGGACCACCTATAATATAAGCTACTCAAGGAGGGGTCCGTATATATAGGTCGCACGTTAGTTGATGGACAAAACATTAGGACAGGGCCCCAAAACTTGAGGGCCTCAACTCGGCCAATCCAAATGGGGGGCAGCCATAAGGTTAACATGGTACTCATGACATGTAAGCATCATTGAGTGAGTTGTTGGGTTTTCGGGAGACAACCATCATCAACAAGTGAGACAAGGGAGGCCCCTCGAAGCTTAGTGAGTGTGGTGGTTTCTTGTCTCTAGTTGGTGGTGTTCTTTGTCAATGGCATCTAAGAAGCTTTTTGTCACTCGAGAAGGGATGGGTTGAGTACGCTTTCACCTCTTCAAATAAAATGTTATCCTTAGAAAAAAGAAAAGGAAAAAGAGAATAAAAAGAAACAATAAAACAAAATTCTTGACGTGTGGTCTAAGACTTAGTAGTTCAAGTGGCTAAAATTAAGACATAAAATTCGAGTGGATCGAACATAACCATTCTCTCTTAAAAAAAAATCTTTGCGTGTGTATACTTTTTTAAGGCACCGTTTGTAATTTAGACACGACCGTTAATTATTCATGGGAAGGATGTTTTAATCATTTTGAACTATACTATCAAAGTTAGATGAGATATTTATTGACAATTATTAGGATTTAATTTATATTTAGTAATCATAATAGTAATCGAATTGAAGCAAAGTCATAGTCCTACCCTAGTCAACATGTTTCTTAAGTAATGTCTATATAGGATTGAATTTCTATATATGAATGGACGTATGACATACTATATAAGGAGACCTGTGGTTCCTTGTATAGATCATTGTGCTCGAAAGAGGTATTGGGCAGCGTATGACGTTTTTTTATACATCATATGGAGTAGCTGGCCTAGTCACCCTCTGTATTTCGGTGCTGGGACGTGACAGGGGCGAATCTTGTTTTGAGCATCGGTGACTTGTTCATCCTAACATGGAGATTTCCTTTGTGTTTATTTTGTGTTTCTTGTTCTATCTCATTGTAGCATCTGCGAACGTAAAGAGGATAACACTTTCCACTTTGTTGTTGTATTTTGTATTTTCTTGAAGTCAGTTTATAATCTTTTCATGTACTTCATTTGAGTTGGCTAGAGTGCAGACTTCGTGTCTTGCAAGAAGACTCTACGCCTCTCTCGTGATGTTGGCTAGAGTGCAGACTTCATGTCTTGCCAAAGACTCTATGCCTTCCTTATATCTCTCCTTCTTTAGATCTGTTTTCGGGACTAACACCTTTGGTACAACAAGGCCTTCACAAAGTCTTATTGAAAAAACAATCTAAGAAGACATAGACAATAAAAAATAATGAGTAGGGGAACATGGAGATGAAGGCTACTAGTTCCATCAGGTTGTGCTTAGATGCCAATGTGTCACGACCCGCACCCTTATGAGGGGCACGAGCACGTGGGTACGTCCAGCCTACGCCGCAGTATCGACGGTAGAACGCTGTATATAACGTCTGTAAATACTACGACTAACAATATAAAGGTACCTGTACAGTATATACACTCCGAATGGAGGTGACATATCAATACAGTCTCAATCACAGGATGAAACTAAGGTAGATAGCACAGAAGAAAAAAATATATGATAGATGAAAAGGAAATAAGTCCAAGATCCAACACAAGCCCAGATATATACACAATATCACAGGGTCTCAAAATATAATATAGAAAGCTATAGTCTGATAATGCTAGCTGGATCGCAGTCCAGACAAACCTAGCTAATAGATCTAGATAGAAGTACTGTCATCCACTGGCTCCAAGGGTGTCAACTGGTCGCAGTCTATGTCCTGACCATACCCATAGTGGGTAGAGCAGTCCGCATCTATGTCATCTGGATATATCATAACGGTATCATGTCAGGAAAATGAACGAGTACAATGCTGGCAACAAATTCCATAGTAATGACAAATGCTCTAACAGTCAATCATAACAGAGTACGAGATGAACATATCAAGATGTAAGTATAACAGGATATGTAAACTGGAAATTATGTCAGGATAAATCATGCAGGAAAGTAAGCTGAACTGTAATATGTGACTGATCTAATAAATGTAAAATGTGCCTCGAATATTATAGCATAATGTGATCGGTAAGGGTCAAGATCAGGCTTCCAGCTGACCGGCTACAAGTACGTGGACTCGGCCCGGCCGAGATGGCAAGTTATGGAGCAAGTAGTAGCACAGGTCAGGCTATACCCATCGTGAGGTGAGGGTATAGCTATGATACAAGTAGTAACTCAAGGTGGGCATTGATCACACTATCTATAAAATTCTCCATTCTCCGAACGGATCCGGACATAGCACGTCATGACGCGGGATTCCATAAGAGGGGAGCAAGTCCTCTTCAGGAATCAACGTCAATACAAGTACAAGAATCAAGGCAAAACAAGTACCAGTATCCCAAGAAATCCAGGAATGACATCTCATGACAGGAATCCGGCAATACTAGTCCGTGCACTAATGTGTCGAGAATCAAGTAAACACTATAACTGAGCTGGTAGAGAAGATATCAAGACAAGTAACTGCTATCAGAGAATATACTCGCCTGCTGTCCTGAGCTGTAGGGTATATCAATGCTCAGTGTGGTAATCAGAGACCTAAAGATGAGATATTGCATGTTAATTTAGGTTTAACAAAGTTATGAATGATTTCTAAAGAATGATATGAAATCTAGGTCAAACTATGTCTCACTGAGTCACACTAAGTCCAGTCAAGTCAATCTAGGTCAAATTAAGTCAACCCTAGGTCATACCAGTCATAGCAAGTCGAAACAAGTCAAACAGGATCAAGAGTTGACTTACAGTTGACTTTTAGTCAACTGGTCAACCCTGGTCAACTCTGGTCAACTCTAGGTCAACCCTAGGTCAAACTGGTCAAATATTGACCAATAGTTGACTTTTGGTCAACTCTAGTTTGGATTTGGTCAAATTAAGACAAAGGATTGACTCATGTTGACATTTGGGTAAAAAGTCAACTCTGGGTCAACCGAGCCAAAATTGGTTCAAATATGACATTTGTAGGGTGTACCTATCAAGTCACCTAAGTTTCAAGTCAAACCAAAATACCCGTATCCCGTATCTTAAAATTATCCGATTATCCTTTATATACACATACCCTTAAACCACTCTAACATCAAAGCCAAGTGGCTTTCCCTTAGGAATTCCACTCCCGGTTTCCTAGGGTAGTAGGGTACTAGTCTAAACAACTATTACCTACCAAGTTCTCTAGGTAGAGTGGACATCCAGTCCATCTTACGGTCCATGTTATTCGTTTACCCGTTATCTTGAGTACCGTAGGATACTCAACGATATCGCGTGATACCACTCTCCAAATCCCAAATGAAGTTCCGATTTTAACCTAGGAGCCTACCCACAAACTCTATTCTATATTAGCTAAGTCCCCTTCAAGTTTGGACGCGTTCCGACGCTCCTATCTCAAAATCACCCTTCTCCACGCCCTCACACAACCACTCATTCACTCACTCAATCTCACTCTCACACACTCTTACCTAGGACTATTTTAGGGGTTAGTTTAGTGGGTTTTATAGGAGTATAAATGGAGTATATATAGGTATATATGTACATATACATGTAGGTATATAGGTGGGGGTTTAATGGGGCTAATGGGGGGTGCTATGGCTGCTACTGCTGCTGCTGTTTTTGCACCTGCTGCTTCTGCTATTCCTGCTATTGCAGCTGCTGTTTAGGGGGGGGGGGGGGGGGCAGCAGCCCTTGGCCCCCCTTGCTGCTGCCATTGCTCTTCTTTTTCTTCCCCCCTTCTCACACTCTTTTCTCCTCTATCTCCCTCTCTAATTCTCTCTATTCTTCTCTATTCTAAATCTCTCTAATATATTTAAACACACACACACATATATAGAGACACACACATATATATATAAACACATGCATATATATATATATATACATGAACACACACGTATATATATACATGAACACACACACACACACACATATATATATATATATATATATATATATATATATATATATATATATATATATGTGTGTGTGTCTGTGTGTTCATGTATATATATATATATATATATATATATATATATATATATATATATATATATATATATATATATATATATATATAAATATATATATATGTATATATATATATATATATATATGTATGTATATATATATATATGTATATATATATTATATATATATATATATATATATATATATATATATATATATATATATATATATATATATATATACATGAACACACACATATATATATACATGAACACACACACACACTAACACAATATGAATTTAGAAGTGCCTAAACCACTTAGAGGCAAAACCTAATTTCTAGGGGTGTCCAAATTGGGGGAAAACTCTAGGACACAAGCACAACCCAAAACTCCTCCTAGGACACACCGAATGGACTCAAACTTGACACGAATAGGGACACAAACACGGGGATCAATCCTACGGGGTCCAAACTAATTTATATGATGAAAAGAATGGAAAGAGAATAGGTTGTACCTATCGGGAGATGGATTCTCAATGAAAAATTCCTCCGACACGGCTCCGACACAATGAATTGTTTAGGACACACCCCTTCATTTCTTGCTCCCACAAACTTGTAGAAGCTCCACTTGGGATAGAGGAAGAGTTGGATGGAAGAATATTTGGAAAAGGAAACCTATTTGGAGATGATTCCTAAGGAATTCCTATTCTTGCTCTTGAGAAGAAGACTTGGAGAAGAAGAAGATGTAGAAATTTTGAAGTGGGAAGAAGGAAAGAGGGAGGGTGGTGGCCGGTCCTAATAAAGGGGGTTGGAGCCCAATGGCTAATTACAAGTTTGCCCCTCCTTTGCTTCCTAATTAAGTTAACTTCCTAATTAGTTTTTGGGGGTTAGTTTAGACTAAATAAAAATCATAATTAAGCCTAAACACTCATGGGGGACTAGGCCAAACTCTTAGACCTAAATGTTAAGTTTGGTGGGCCATGGCTAATTAATATGTTAAACACAACTCAAGTCAAAATTCTCCGGAGTCCCGAATTAAGTCGGAATGCGATGAAATTCGAACCCGACTCCTATAATCATTAAATATTAACATTCATGAAATAAAATTCTCAAAAAAAAAATTCTAAAATGGAAAATTATCATTTTACCCCTATCTTGGAAAAGTGAGGGTGACAAGTCTATCCACCTTAAAAAAATTTCGTCCTCGAAATTGAAGACAACAAACCCAGGAATCACAAACAGAAAGATAAAGGAAATGGACTTATACCTCAGGGCGCAAAAAGATAAGGGAAATGCTCCCGCATGTCGTCCTCCCTCTCCCAGGTAGACTCATCTGGACAGTGATGTCTCCATGCAACCCGAACCAAGGGTATGACCTGGTTCCGGTGCACCTTCTCCCTTCGATCCAGAATCTCCACCGGCTGTTCTGGATAGCTGAGAGTAGGTCCCACCTGTATCGCAGAATGGTCCAATACATGGCTAGGATCTGCCACGTACCGCCTCAACTGAGATACATAAAATACGTTGTGCACTCCCTCGAGCCTAGTCGACAAGTCCAGTCGGTAGGCTTCTGCACCGATCCTCTCTATGATGGTGAAAGGTCCGATGTAGCGCGGACTGAGCTTTCCACCGCTGCCAAAGCGAAACGTGCCACGTGTCGGAGATATCCTCAGAAATACCATGTCACCAGCCTAGACATAAGACAAAACTCAGTACATAAACTAAACAAACAATCACAAACAAACATGACAGAAAACTAAAACTAACCTCGAACTCTAACGGTCTCCGGTGACTATCAGCCCAATGCCGCTGCCTATCCTGAGCCACCCGAAGTCGGTCTCTAATCAACCTGACCTTCTCGGCCGTATCCACAACCATCTCCGGTCCAAGAAGCGCCCTCTCGCCGACATCGTCCCAAGACAAAGGAGTACGGCATCTCCGTCCATATAGAGCCTCGAATGGTGACATCTCTATACTGGCCTGGTAGCTGTTGTTGTAAACAAACTCTACCAGGTGAAGATGGTCCTCCCAAGAACCCCCGAGATCAAGCACACACGTACGAAGCATATCCTCCAAGGTCTGGATAGTCCTCTCCGACTGTCCGTCTGTCTGAGGATGATAAGCGGCACTAAACTTGAGCGAGGTGCCCAAGCTAGTCTGCAAACTCCTCCAGAAGTGGAAAGTGAATCGACTATCCCTGTCTGAAACTATGCTCACCGGAACCCCATGCAATCTCACGATCTGACGAACATACAGCTCTGCCAGCCTCTCCGTAGACAAACCCACTTTGAAAGGCAGAAAGTGGGCCAATTTGGTCAATCTATCAACGATGACCCAAACCGGTCTTTCCCTCCTGGCGATCGTGGAAGTCCAGACACAAAGTCTATGGTGATGTGCTCCCACTTTCACTCGGAAATGGGTAGCAGCTGAAGCAATCCACCTGGTCTCTGTCTCTCGGCCTTCACCTGCTGACACAAAAGGCAACGAGATACAAACTGAGCTACCTCGCGCTTCATGCCATACCACCATACGTGCTTTCTCAGGTCCCTATACATCTTGTTGGCTCTAGGATGCATAGAATACTGAGAGTGATGCGCCTCCTGAAGAACCTCCTTCCGAAGCTCCCCACGCGAAACGCACAGCCTAGTACCGTACCGCAACGACCCATCTTCGGCTAAAGAGAAATTGTCGAGCAAACCCGTCCGCACCTGCTCCCTGATGCTCCTCAGGGCAACATCATCATACTGCACTGACCTGACTCTATCCATCAGCTCAGACTGAATCTGCAAACCCCACATCTGGATCTCCATGTCCGAAATGATGACCTCGATACCCAAAGTATCCAGGTCGGCCAAAAGATGACGATCTGTCGTCAAGAACATAGCTACTGGATACCTGCTCCAGGCATCTACAACTACGTTGGCCTTCCTCGGATGGTACTGCAGTGATATATCGAAGTCCTTTATCAGCTCTAACCACCGCCTCTGCCGCATGTTCAGCTCCTTCTGAGTGAACATGTACTTCAAGCTCTTATGATCTGTGAAGATCTCAACTCGCTCTCCGTACATGTAATGCTTCCATAACTTCAAAGCAAAAATAACCGCGGCCAACTCCAGATCATGAGTAGGATAGTTCTTCTCATGAGGACATAACTGCCTAGATGCATAGGCAATCACCTTTCCATGCTGCTGAAGAACACAACCTAAACCCTTCCCTGAAGCATCACTGTATATCGAGAACCCACCTGACCCAGATGGCAAAGTCAAGATCGGAGCTGAAGTCAACCTCCTCTTCAGCTCATCGAATGCAGCCTGACACTCAATACTCCAACGAACTCCACGTCCTTCCTGGTGAGTCTAGTCATCGGCTCTGCAATCCGCGAGAAGTCCTGGACGTACTTCCGATAATAGCCAGCCAAACCCAGAAAGCTCCGAACCTCGGCAACTGAACTGGACGTAGACCAAGACTCAACTGCTGAAATCTTCCTTTGGTCCCCTGAGATCCCGTGCTCGGTCACAACATGACCCAAGAACTCGACCTGGTCCAAGAAGAACTCGCACTTCGAAAGCTTTTCGTAGAGTTGCTCCCTCCTCAGAGTCTCTAACACAACTCTCAAGTGCTCCTCATGCTCCTCCTGCGTCTTTGAATAGATCAAGATATCGTCTATGAAGACCACCACGAACTTGTCAAGGTACTGATGGAATACCTTGTTCATCAAGTACATGAACACCACGGGAGCATTGGTTAACCCAAATGGCATCACTGTAAACTCGTACTGGTCGTACCGAGTCCGAAATGCCATCTTGGAAATGTCATTCCGCCTCACCTTCAGCTGGTGATATCCGGACCTCAAGTCTATCTTCGAAAATACCTTCGTCCCACTCAGCTGATCGAACAAGTCGTCGATCCTCGGCAAAGGGTATCTATTCTTGATAGTGAGGTTGTTGAGCGCCCGGTAATCGATACACATGCGGGACGTACCGTCCTTCTTCGGCACAAATAGGACTGGCGCTCCCCAGGACGAAGAACTGGATCTGATAAACCCCTTGTCCTGCAGCTCGTCGACTTGCTTCTTCAGCTCTATCAACTCGCTGTTGTTGACCCTATAGACGTGCTATGAAATGGGCTCGGCGCCCGACACCAAGTCTATAGAGAACTCAATGTCCCTGTCTGGCGGCATCCCCGACAACTCCTCGGGAAAGACATCCGAGAACTCAGCTATCAACGGATGTGGCAAGTCCTGTCCCGCCAACAAAGCTCCACAGAATCCAGCCTCCGGCTCCGCTGTTCCTCGAGCAAACTCGATCACTGGCTCTCCCGGCGGCCTAAAAAGAACTCTGCCTCCTCTACAATCAATACTAGCATGGTGTATGCTCAACCAATCCGTACCGAGTACCATATCGTACCTCGGTAGGGGCATTACGAGCGGACACGCACTCAAGTCCCGGCCTCTCAGGGTAACTCTCCGCCCCTTGCAAATATTATTAACCAGGATAATACCTCCCCCGGTCATAATCTTGCAAGTCCTACCCATATATTCAGCAATAATGTTGTGTCTTAGAGCAAAGGAAACAGACACAAAACTATGAGTGGCACTAGAATCAAACAAGGAAAAAGCAGGAAAAGAATCAAGGAGAACATGACCTGCTACAACATCTCCCACTGGCTCTGCCTCCTCTACTGCTAGTACAAAGGCTCTGCCCTGGGGTGCCCTCTGATGCTGGACGAACTTCTGCTGCTGTGTTTGGAGTGGCTGACCCCTCGACTGAACTGCCGGTCCCGTCAGTGCCCTGTCCTGGCCTCCCTTGGCTGCTCGAACAGGGCAGCCCTTCAGCTGGTGGTCGGTCCCTCCGCAGAATAGGCAAGCGCCTAACCTTCTCCTGCATACGTCTCTGTTGTGCCCCGTCTTTCCGCAGAAAGTACACTGCTGGGTCTGCCTCTGGCCCTGACCCTGATGCTGTTGGGCACGTGCTGGTGCCTGATGCTGCTGCTGAAATGGCCTCTGCTGATATTGAATATGGGGGCGCTTGGCCGGTCCCGTACTGGGACTCGCCCCCATGGTATCACCGCTCCTCTTCGACTTGAGGCCGAAGTCCTCCTCTGCAATCTGTGCATCCATCAATATCTGATCGAACGTCGCATCACGGCGACCCGAGGTGCGGGTTCGTACTGCATGAATAAGTCCCCTACGGAACTTACGAGCCTTCTGCCCCTCATTCTGGATCATATCGGGAACGAACCTGCTAAGGCGGAAGAACTCTGCTGCATACTCGTCCACCGACGAGTTTCCCTGCACTAGACCCACAAACTAGCCCTCCAATGTTGTAAGAGCCACGTCAGATAAGAACTTCTCCTTGAAGAGCCTCCGGAAGTTCTCCTATGTCAGCCCTCTCACTGACGCACGAGGATCCGTGCGGTACCATGTCAGTGCGATGTCGAAGAATCGGCTGGCTGCGGCTAAAATCCAAAGTCCTCTAGGAAGCTCTACTAGCTCCATACTCTGCTGCACGTCCTCTAGCCAGTCATCTGCATAAAGGATGCCCTCCGTGTCCGTGAAGTCCCTGGAGCTCATCTTCCTAAAGTCTAATACTTTTCCTGGCCTAGACTGCTGCTGGTACGGCTGCTGGCTAGTAGGGCCCTGTACCGTACCCGGTGCCACTCTCTCTACGGCTGCCAGTGCAAGCTGATGCGAGTTCTCCATGCTCTGCCTCAGCATCTCAATCTGACGGTGTGACGCCTCCGTCTGGCGCTGCGATGCCTCTGCCTGGGCTCGCTGTGTCTCCATCATCTGCTGAAGGAGAAGGAACATATGACGTGTATCCGTCGGTATCGGAGGGGGTAGCGACAGTATCTCTGGAACAACGACCGAAACCCTCTGGGGGTGGAGGTGGTAGACCTTCCTGCACAACTGCCACGGCCTCCGGGATAGTGGAAACACTGGAGGCAGTCTCCTGAACCTCCTTCTCAGCCTGGTCAGATCTCTCATGAAAGCTACTCGATCCAGTGGCCTACGGGTGCGTCTTCGTCATCATGTAGAAGAATTGAAACAAAAAGATCAATATGGCACATGAGAAGATATTTTCAAAGAAGGACAGTTAATTTAATACAAAGGGAGTAATCATGATAATCAAAAGATCGAAAATTTTTCCTAGGTGTGATTGAGAAACTCCTATCATATCCTAGGTCCTACGTCCTAACTGCAGGCTCGTAATTAGTACTCTAAGTCGAGCACCATTACGAGATCGTACTAATTGTGACACAGACCTGCATGGGCCACCACAAAAATGTGTCACGACCCGCACCCTTATGAGGGGCACGAGCACGTGGGTACGTCCAGCCTACGCCGCAGTATCGACGGTAGAACGCTGTATATAACGTCTGTAAATACTACGACTAACAATATAAAGGTACCTGTACAGTATATACACTCCGAATGGAGGTGACATATCAATACAGTCTCAATCACAGGATGAAACTAAGGTAGATAGCACAGAAGAAAAAATATATGATAGATGAAAAGGAAATAAGTCCAAGATCCAACACAAGCCCAGATATATACACAACATCGCAGGGTCTCAAAATATAATATAGAAAGCTACAGTCTGATAATGCTAGCTGGATCGCAGTCCAGACAAACCTAGCTAATAGATCTAGATAGAAGTACTGTCATCCACTGGCTCCAAGGGTGTCAACTGGTCGCAGTCTATGTCCTGACCATACCCATAGTGGGTAGAGCAGTCCGTATCTATGTCATCTGGATATATCATAATGGTATCCTGTCAGGAAAATGAACGAGTACAACGCTGGCAACAAATTCCATAGTAATGACAAATGCTCTAACAGTCAATCATAACAGAGTACGAGATGAACATATCAAGATATAAGTATAACAGGATATGTAAACTGGAAATCATGTCAGAATAAATCATGCAGGAAAGTAAGCTGAACTGTAATATGTGACTGATGTAATAAATGTAAAATGTGCCTCGAATATTATAGCATAATGTGATCGGTAAGGGTCAAGATCAGGCTTCCAGCCGACCGACTACTAGTACGTGGACTCGGCCCGGCCGGGATGGCAAGCTATAGAGCAAGTAGTAGCACAGGTCAGGCTATACCTATCGTGAGGTGAGGGTATAGCTATGATACAAGTAGTAACTCAAGGTGGGCATTGATCACACTATCTATAAAATTCTCCATTTCCCGAATAGTATACGGATCCGGACATAGCACGTCATGACGCGGAATTCCCTAAGAGGGGAGCAAGTCCTCTTCAGGAATCAACGTCAATACAAGTACAAAAATCAAGGCCAAACAAGTACCAGTATCCCAAGAAATCCAGGAATGACATCTCATGACAGGAATCCGACAATACTAGTCCGTGCACCAATGTGTCGAGAATCAAGTAAACACTATAACTGAGCTGATAGAGAAGATATCAAGACAAGTAACTGCTATCAGAGAATGTACTCGCCTGCTGTCCTGAGCTGTAGGGTATATCAATGCTCAGTGTGGTAATCAGAGACCTAAAGATGAGATATTGCATGTTAATTTAGGTTTAATAAAGTTATGAATGATTTTTAATGAATGATATGAAATCTAGGTCAAACTATATCTCACTGAGTCACACTAAGTCCTGTCAAGTCAATCTAGGTCAAATTAAGTCAACCCTAGGTCATACCAGTCATAGCAAGTCAAAACAAGTCGAAATAAGTCAAATGGGGTCAAGAGTTGACTTACAGTTGACTTTTAGTCAACTGGTCAACCCTGGTCAACTCTGGTCAACTCTAGGTCAACCCTAGGTCAAACTGGTCAAATGTTGACCAACAGTTGACTTTTGGTCAACTGGTCAACTCTAGTTTGGATTTGGTCAAATTAAGACAAAGGGTTGACTTATGTTGACTTTTGGGTAAAAAGTCAACTCTGGATCAACCGAGCCAAAATTGGTTCAAATATGACATTTGTAGGGTGTACCTATCATGTCACATAAGTTTCAAGTCAAACCGAAATACCCGTATCCCGTATCTTGAAATTATCCGATTACCCTTTATATACACATACCCTTAAACCACTCTAACATCAAAGCCAAGTGGCTTTCCCTTAGGAATTCCACTCCCGGCTTCCTAGGGTAGTAGGGTACTAGCCTAAACAACTATTACCTACCAAGTTCTCTAGGTAGAGTGGACATCCAGTCCATCTTACGGTCCATGTTATTCGTTTACCCGTTATCTTGAGTACCGTAGGATACTCAACGATATCGCGTGATACCACTCTCCAAATCCCAAACGAAGTTCCGATTTTAACCTAGGAGCCTACCCACAAACTCTATTCTATATTAGCTAAGTCCCCTTCAAGTTTGGACGCGTTCCGACGCTCCTATTTCAAAATCACCCTTCTCCACGCCCTCACACAACCACTCATTCACTCACTCAATCTCACTCTCACACACTCTTACCTAGGACTAGTTTAGGGGTTAGTTTAGTGGGTTTTATAGGATTATAAATGGAGTATATATAGGTATATATGTATATGTACATGTAGGTATATAGGTGGAGGTTTAATGGGGCTAATGGGGGGTGCTATGGCTGCTACTGCTGCTGTTTGCTATTGTTGTTGCTGTTGTTTTTGCACCTGCTGCTATTCCTGCTATTGCAGCTGCTGTTTAGGGGGGGGGGGGGGGGGGGCAGCAGCCATTGGCCCCCCCTTGCTGCTGCCATTGCTCTTCTTTTGATTCCCCCCTTCTCACACTCTTTTCTCCTCTATCTCCCTCTCTAATTCTCTCTATTATCCTCTATTCTAAATCTCTCTAATATATTTAAACACACACACACATATATAGAGACACACACATATATATATAAACACACGCATATATATACATGAACACACACATATATATATACATGAACACACACATATATATATATATATATGAACACACACACACACACACACACACTAACACAATATGAATTTAGAAGTGCCTAAACCACTTAGAGGCAAAACCTAATTTCTAGGGGTGTCCAAATTGGGGGAAAACTCTAGGACACAAGTACAACCCAAAACTCCTCCTAGGACACACCGAATGGACTCAAACTTGACACGAATAAGGACACAAACACGGGGATCAATCCTACGGGGTCCAAACTAATTTATATGATGAAAAGAATGGAAAGAGAATAGGTTGTAACTATCGTGAGATGGATTTCCAATGGAAAATTCCTCCAATACGGCTCCGACACAATAAATTGTTTAGGACACACCCCTTCACTTCTTGCTCCCACAAACTTGTAGAAGCTCCACTTGGGATAGAGGAAGAGTTGGATGGAAGAATATTTGGAAAAGGAAACCTATTTGGAGATGATTCCTAAGGAATTCCTATTCTTGCTCTTGAGAAGAAGACTTGGAGAAGAAGAAGATGTAGAAATTTTGAAGTGGGAAGAAGGAAAGAGGAGGGTGGTGGCCGGCCCTAATAAAGGGGGTTGGAGCCCAATGGCTAACTACAAGTATGCCCCTCCTTTGCTTCCTTATTAAGTTAACTTCCTAATTGGTTTTTGGGGGTTAGTTTAGACTAAATAAAATCATAATTAAGCCTAAACACTCATGGGGGACTAGGCCAAACTCTTAGACCTAAATGTTAAGTTTGGTGGGCCATGGCTAATTAATGTGTTAAACACAACTCAAGTCGAAATTCTCCGGAGTCCCGAATTAAGTCGGAATGCGATGAAATTCGAACCCGACTCCTATAATCATTAAATATTAACATTCATGAAATAAAATTCTCAAAAAAAAAATTCTAAAATAGAAAATTATCATTTTACCCCTATCTTGAAAAAGTGAGGGCGACACAATGTTCTCTTCATCACAGATGAAGAAATTACGATTTGACTTTGGAAAAATGGAGGAAAAGAAACTACGATCGGTCTTAGCTGCCAAATGTTCCATCTTGGGTGTAATCTTTGAATTTTTTTTAGAGTTTTTTTTGTGTACTTTCTCCGGTAATTTGAGGGGGAGAGTGTAGCGATCTTATAAAATCTTGTAACTTTATTTAGTAGTGATATCGCTCTTCTGATCATTTTTTATCGGTTAGAATTTTTTATTTAATTCTTTGTGTCTTTGTCTTGAATTTTGCGATACTTATTTTTCTGCAAAAATCAACCACCATATTTGACCTGTGGGTATTAGTTTGTCGCAAATGCTCATCTTGAAAAGTAGTTTCTGTTTTTATTCTCAACAACAACCCTCATATAATGCTCTTGATGCGTTTACACTTTACACATTCTATTTTATTCTATAGCAAAATAAATTAATTAGTATAGAGACTTCTTTTTTGAAAATTCATTTTTTTCTTCATGTTTTAAATAGTTTTCTGTTACTTAAGAGTATTCAATTGAAATGTTTACCTTTCATAATTATTTAATTAGACAGGCTTTGCTGGTCATTTAATGTGAATTAAAGAGGGTTATAATTAGCTCCACCTACCAAAGTTCCCTTCACATGGCTCCTTAATTTGGATTTACAAGTATATTGTAGATGGTTTAAAGTCAACATCGGGCTTTAACCTCATCTACCACATATTACATTGGTCCTCTTTCCTATACATTGATGATCTTAGATTTTTAGATCAAGGTAGCTGTGGACCTAAGTTAAGGTAGGGTCCCTAGCCTAAGGGGAGCTCCCCAACCCCTACCTATGAGAGAGAGAGAGAGAGAGAGAGAGAGAGAGAGAGAGGATGAAAGGTGTATGAACAATCTACCACGAAGGCTCTTTCTCTCAATTGGGCTACCTAATTCCAATATGATGTGCATTTGTTTAGAGAAGAGAAGACAACCTATAAGTGAGACCCCAATTAAAGTTGTGAAAGTGATGTATATTCTTTGGCATGTATAAACAAAGAACTAGGATTATTTGTTCTATTATCTAATTCTCTTTATACACCAAAGTGTGCTAGTTAACCTCAAATAGAACCCTAAGATAACCTCTCTAAAGGTAGGCATAGGACTTTCTAATTAATTGATCAAAGGATCACAATTAGTAGCTGAGACAAGTACCAGAAGATGATCAAAAGACATTTAAAGTAGGGGTGAGCATATAACATATAACGGTTGCAAACCTAAAGTCGAACCGAACCGAAATATGACAACCAGTTTGGTTTTTCGGTTATAGGTGCGGTTTTCAGTTTGAAGATTTAAAATTTTGAAATGTCGGTCGAGATTCAACAATTTACCAAACTACATTCAATTTATATATACTAATATTTTTGCTAATCCTATCTAAGTGCACTCTTTCCTTCTAATCTTTGTTGTCACTTGCGATTGCTTCTTTGATGACTTTTTCTCTACTCTCAATTTATATATACTAATATATTTTTACTCTCTGTAATTGTAATAATTCATAAATGCAACAAAGTCAGTTTTTTTTTTGTTGAAGATTTGTTATTTAAATTGACTTATTTGCTAAAATATGAATGTCCGACCCATTGGCCCATGAAATCGAACCGACCAAAAATCGAACTGAATTAGTTCGGTTCAATTTTGTTCGATTTTATGAAAATGGTTCGATTTCGGTTTTGAGAAATACAGTTTACAGTTATTTTGTTTTGTATATATACGATTCGGTTTGAACCAAATTAAACCGTTGCACACCCCCAAATAAAAGAACCCAAAGTTGGACTTCAAGTTAGACAACAAAAACATAACAAAAAGGAAACATCATATTGTATAACTCCGAAGCCACACCGAGGGAGGGACAGTACATGAACAAGAAGGATCGAAATTATGTTGCCTAAAGATAAAGAAAGCATTTGAATTCATGTAATTGCAATAGAACCTCTTAGCACCTCTTAGTACACTTAGGGACTGTTTAGTTGGGTGTAACGTTACTATAAAGTAGGTTAGTGGTTGAAAGTATAAAAAAGTTTCATACATTTACCATTTGGTTTAACTCTGAAATGAGAATAAGAAGTGGTGTAATAATAATAATAATTTTTTTATTATAAAGCTCAAGCACACACACAATTGGAAGGATTTGAACCTTGCTGACCTCTCCGGATGTCTGCTTTAATACCACTAGGCTAGAGAACTCGGACGTAATATTTTTTTTTTTCACTTCTTGTTTTGTGCATGTAATTGGCAGCAGCTCAAGGCCATCCGCTTTTATTTTATTTTGTGGATGCGAACGAAAGTTGACCCATCGGCAATAAACGAAAAGTCATTAATACTTAAATTATTTTAAAAATAAATAAATAGTATTAATAAAAAATTTGTAATTTTGGTAGAAAATCAATTATTTTTGCTATTGTTATAATACAACTTTTTTTTTTTACTTTTCCACGCCTCCATCGTATCCAAATATAGAAATATAAATTTTGACGATTTATAGTTACAAAATATTACCTATTTAAACATTGAAAGTAGTTCTAGTAGATAAGAACTAAGATGAAACTCAAAGCATACGCACCTTAGCTTCACTTTCACCGAATAAGAAATTATTTTCGTACTTCCTTCTAGTTACATCAAACCAAACAACCTCTTAGTCATGTAACTCGAATAAGTATTTGGAGACCATATTGCAGGATTCTTCATAAACACTCCACATTCCTAATTACTCCTCCAAGTTAATTATAAAAGGAGAGGTTGCATTTAGACCACACCAGTTGTTTTCTGTCCGAAAAGAAAGGCGCGGCTTGTCGTTAGAATTTTCTTTAAGATTGTTGCGTTGAAGAAAATATTCTTACGTTGAAGAAGAATAGTATGGTGACAACAAGGAATAATTAGTTGGAGGCCATCTAACACTGAGATCATGAATCCTACGTGTACACCGAACTCAGCTGGCTCTGGTCAGCAAGGAAATATATATCTTCTTTGGCTAGACGGACGGTCTCGAAATCGAACTGCAAAAAATGTGTAGGTCATATATGTGTGTAAAAATTGAAAACAATAAGTCTAAACGATATGCAATACAGCGTACACAAAGTTTCGTATGTTATACTGGACTTAATTTTTTTTTTCCTAAGTGTACGATACCACGCAAAGATACCACATAACGCAATATATATGCACGGACACGACACGCACCTGCGCATACACAATACCAATTTTTGTGTGTCATACATATTGTACTGTGTCATGCTCGTTAGATATGCTGGACCTTGAACTGTCAAGAGCTTGGTGCTGTATGACAATTTCGTAGGGCTACGTGTGATCAACGCTTTCACAACAAAATTCTCTCTCTCACACAACACACACACACAGATGAGACCTATATCTTTCCGGGACGGCGGCCAAGGATCTTGATATTTCTCCTTCGCACATCCTGACCGGAGGATTTGGAGGTGTTGGCAAGGAAATGCAGAAACCGTTTTCCCAAACTAATAGGGCCTGTCGATGTCCAAAAAAATTACACAAATATAATATGGCAAAAATTACAAAGAAAGAACAACGCAAATACGACGATATTTACGTAGAAAATTCTGACGGAAAAAACCAATCAACGATCAGTCCAACCGAAAAGCATCCACTAATGGAATAAGAAGATACATATCTATTCACTCTATCAATAACCGAATCGGATCTGGTGTATCATAGGAAATTTGTCTTTTCTATTCATTCCTACGAATTGGATCAAAAAAATTCTTGATTGATGTATTCAACTCCATAAATGAATAAAAAAAACTTTATTAGTTCGACCTCCACTTTATTAAGAAGAGAATGAATCTTTTTATCGAAGGAGCCAAAAAAATCGGTCTGAATATACTGCAGGAATGATTTGGAAGATTCAAACAACAATACTTCAATAAATGAAAATAGCTTACAATAAGTAGAACCAAGATTACCGAAGATAAGATGACAGGGAAGAAGAACCAATGAAGAGCTCCTCAAAAAGGTCTCTTCGAAGCAACCCCTGAAACTCCGAATCTCTCTTCCTCTTCTAGAATGTTGTACAAAGCTCTTAGCTTTTCGACCTTGTGATGATGGATTAGGCTTAGAAAACGTATATTTAAAGTACCCCAATTCCGAACAAATCTGGACCTGTCACGCCCCAGTACCGAAATACGGAGACGGACTAGGCCAGCTGCTCCGTATGAGGTATACAAACGTCATACGGCGGTCGTGGCTGTCGAGAGACAAGGGGGTATATGCTACATTCAAGTCTCCTATGGTCACACAGAACATCTATGTCTCAATCATTCCAGCAAGAAAATATCAATTAATGAACATATAAGATAAATCAGTAAGGCGTCCCTGACGCTTCATCAAAATGATCATGGGGGATCTAGCTTTATAAGTTAGCTAGCCCAGAAAGTCATAGGTACAAAATTGTATTCAGCTGCAGTCTGATTTAATTACAATTGTGCAAAGACAAAATGTCTAGATTAGCCGGCTAAACAGGTGCCGATGGCTAAACGCCTGGACATAAGTAAAGATACAAGAGTGGTGGAGAAGAAACCCACTCGAGTCCCCCGTCAGCCATGCTCCTAGTATGCACCATTGACGTCAGGGAAGAGTTCGGATCCTCAGGCTCTGCTACGTGATCTGGCCAAACAAAACCAGCAGGGTCAGCCCCGAATAGCAAGTACCACAAGGGAGCACAAAAGAGTGAGATAAAATCCAAGCATAAATACTATAAATAAAGCTTCCGGTCGTAACCTCGGTCCACAGCCTGTCCTAACACGATAGACCAATCCAACAACCAAACAAGGACATGGGTTGGACCACGTACCGTGACAGTCCATGTCCCCCGGCTACTAGTGGAAGGCTCAAGCACAGTCAAGTCGTTTTTCAAGCGGCCATTCATTCCTACGGCTTTCTATATTTGGCAGAGTTATCCCTGCGATACTGATTAAAAGGAATCCTCAGATCGTGTCAACCCAGCAGGGCTAGCCAAACCATAAGACATATAACACATTGATTATGCACCAGTCCCCCGAAGGGCTACCGCGCTAAAACTTTTAACACATAGCTCGTAGGAGTCGGATATAGCTATTCGCTTTAGGCGAATGAAACCATATCCATGGCAGCCAACCCGACACGTCAGGTCTGGACCTGGGGTGGCTAGTATGGCACGATCTCGAAATTCTTCTCATCCAATGCTTCTACCAAGTTAGTTGCCTAGTTAATCCCTAGGTTGTTCTCTGAGTTCACATGTCGTGGTCACATGTTCACTCCTCTAGATGTCCTATATTGTACGAATACCCCAAGAAGGAATCCGTATTGGCTCCTGGAGTCATACGTATGTTCCCCCTTCTTGGTGTAATGCAATACACATCACATACCACGTCATTACTATCGACCATTCGCCATGTAAATGCTGGACTCTTGGAAGTACTGGCAGGTATCACGTAGGAACACTTAGCGCTTAGGATTGTACCTCGGTGCTCACATAGATTGTACCTCGGTACACATATAGGGATATCCAGCCATCATATAGGTAGTCAGATCAGAAATAAGGACTAGTACACATAGGGACCTGCGGCTGAAGCTCATGCGGCCAGACTATATGCGGCCAAGAAATGAAATCCACATGACTTTATGCGGCTCGAAAAAGCGAGCTCTTATGGCTGCTAAAGCTCATGCGGCCAACTGCCATGCGCCATGCGACCAGAAGAACGAGCTCATGCGGCTGGATAACGCGGGCGCATGCGGCTCTGAATGGACAAGAACATGCGGCTCAGAATCAGTAAGGTCATGCGGCCAGACTAGCTATGGCCCAGACTCATGCGGCTGAGCAGAGATGTCATGCGGCCAGGGAGGGACCAAGTCCATGCGGCTAGAGTGAGGGAGTCTTATGCGGCTGAAGGAAGGGGGGCCTATGCGGCTCAGAAATGAACCGGGCTTATGTGGCTCGAGAATACGTGGGGCGCTTGCGGCTAAGTCAAGCCATGCGGTCAGGAAACAAGGTCCATGCGGCAGCGATTTAAAGCAGGCTTATGCGGTTAAAAAATGCTTATGCGGCCGGCACTGCTTCTGCGACCGCAATTGCTCATGCGGCTACAACTACTCATGCGGCTGCCTTGCTTATGCGGCAGCTAATGTTCATGCAGCTGGAAAACTTATGTGGCTAAAGGAAAGCTTTATGCGGCCACCATTGCTTATACGGCTGGATTATGCACATGCAGCTGTAAAGCTTTATGCGGCTGAGAAATGCACATGCGGCTGCAAACTGTTCATCTTTCCTGCCAGAGCCAGCGTAGGCGAACCATGGTGAAGCCCAACTATTACTTCGGCCATAACTTCCTTCAAACAAGTCAAAATCTAACTTTCTAAATGTCAAAACTGTGTAAAATTAAATTTCCTACAACATAGGACCATTGGTTTTCGAAAATAGCCAAGTATGATAGATCAAAACCATGAAAACTCATGAAATCCTAGTTTTTAGGAACTTAGATCTACACAAATCTAGCCATCAAAATCAAAGGCTTCAAGAACTAAACTTGTAGAGAATGAAGAGAAGAACAAAATAGACAAATAATATCAAAGAAAAATCAAGAATGTAAAATGCACAAAATCTCCTCTTTTTGAGCAAGTTGTACTTGCCTATGGGTGGTGGTGTTGAGGGAAATAAATGGAAGAGTGAATGAGGAGAGAGAGTGAGGAAGAGGATATTAAATAAGGGTTGGTTTAAGAAAACCCTAATTCCCTAATCACTCCACTAATGACAATGCTAAAAGAAAGCTACATGTCACCATTAATAAATAATAAACAAAATTTATGCACATGCTAAATACAGAGGCCGTATACAGAATCCATGAAGAATACATATATCGGAATTGGGGAGTGACAGGACCATCCAACGCTGTTAATAAAATACTCAATTTTGGCCTTCAGTCTCGACACCGTATACATGCGATATATCGGTAGCAGTATACCGATGGTATACCAATAATTGACCACTTTGTCACGTCTCGCTCCCGCTTTTGAGATACAAGTATGTGGCTAAGTCCACCCTAAATCGACGGTAGTACGTAGTTTATGATACACAATGGTCTATAACAAGTACAACACACATATATCATCCACAACTAGATAATAACCAAAACAAGAAATAAACTTAATAATATTAATTATTTATTTTAAAAAAGTCATCAAATATTCTACTACAACTTAATATGGTCTTGGAAACAAATCCGATAAAATAACTAACTTATAAAGACTAATTGAAGTCCACTCTCTTAGGAATAATACGAGTGCAAAAGGAAGAAGAATATGCTACTCCAAATCTAAAGAGGAACCCGATATGTTGGTAACATAAGTTTCACCAAGGTACTCAACATAGACATTAGGGCAAATCACGTTGTCTAAAACTAAAAAATAATTATCGAGTCAGGATTGGACTAAGATCACCATAACACTAAACTACACAATATATTATACATGCATAGAGGAACGATCATAAAGAAAAATGAACTATGGACACGATATGGTACAACAAGAAGAGTATGACTATGACACACTAATCATAGGCAAGTATACTAAAGAGAAAATGCATGACTAAGCAAGATAGCAAAAGTAATTAATGGTCACATGTACAACGTGTTTTATAATATCAACTTTTTGCATGTAGGCGGTCTGGGATATACGTTAGTCGTACTTGTGGTACACGACTGAGATTATTTAGGATATAAAGGAAACATAGACCACATGCATACTCATAGTATTCCTCCGTCCGACTCACTGAAAATACATGTTCTCAATAAAGTAGTGGCAGTACGACAAACAATAAATATGCTTGTACTCTAATAATCCTACTCTCATGCATAAATAGAAATAAAGACAAATAACATAAATACATACAACATAAAATAAAGGAAACACATGCCATAAAGATACTTGTCTGCCCTGAAAAGTGAAATTCTACGATAAACTAATTCTCACATAAAAAGTGGCTAAATAGGTTTTCTAATTAATCTACTTAATTCTGAATAAGTCTACCATAAATTGATTTATGACATAATAAATTCTGGATTTAAAGTAAAACTTAATATTTTTGCTAAAGAAAGTCGCGGTTACAAATTTGAGATTTACGACACACAAATCGAGACATTCTGTTGACCAAAATGCCAACCGATACAAACATGGGATTTTGAGTATGCAAACATGTAGATTTATGTGCTACAAGATTGTTGGAGTCGATGACTTTATCGAATCTCGAATCGGTTAAAAGATATTACAGTTATGGCTTACTGTTTACTATTTTGGTGGTTCACTAGTTATCCATATGTTCCACAAATTAAACAAAATATCTCATGCACAGAAACAAGTGCTCTAGAATTATGCGCATAATGATTGTTGTACATGTTCACCATGCAATGTCTCAGAAAGACAGCCACATCTATGTGTGGAGCAGTCGTGCGTAGGTTCCTACGCATGTTCTCGATGAGCGTCTCGAAGATAACTGCATCCATACACATAATAGAACTTTTGCTACATGTGCATATTCATGACGAAGCTTTTCAGCAACGCCCAATCGCATAAGCAAGTGCATGTTCGCCCGCGCATGTTTACGATGATTTTTCATCCATGCGCGAAGCTGTGCGTTTGTCTCTATGCTTGAGCGCAAATACGCATGAAGATTGTCTTATTCACAGATTAGGGCATTTTCTCTGCCCTCAATCAGTGTTTGAATGTCCGGATGGATGGTTGTCAGTGGCAAAGGGTCAACAACGTGTTCAACAACCTTGCCCTTTCCCTTGACAGACTTCTTGGAGGAAGAGATAGCTCCTTTGGGATCCATTTAGAGAGAGAATGGGGTTGGAAGAATAAGAAAATTCATAAATTTATAGGGTTTGAAGGTTATAGAGTGGGTGAAGCTCTATCTCTCCTCTCCTATCATCTCTCTATTTATAGCCGCAGAAGCTATACACCATCAGTGGCTGTTCATATTCACATTTAATATGCCTCGATATACTATGTTCTTACGCCAAATAGATGCCTCAATTTCTGCGTCCATGCGCTAACGTCGCTTTGGGATTCCAGAAGTTTTTTGTGAGCATAAAAATCGAAGAGGTTCACAGAATATAATAGCTTGCAAGAGGGGACTCTATGTGCCCATGTCTTATACGCATATGGTTTAGCTAAAAGACTATGTGCATATGCGCGACTGGTGCTCCTTCATGCATAGAATTTGTTTCTTCTTCCATGCTTCTTTTAAAGTATTTCGAATTTGTCTAAGTTTCGAAAACTTTGAAGGGGGTCTTATAGAAGCATGTAAAATTCCATGTACTGGGTTTATATGCACAGAAGCTACTGGTTCAGTGAAGTTAGTTTTATGCATGCATTACTATGCGCACCAATAACCCATGAAAGTAAACTTTAGAAACTTTGTTTAGAAGCCCATGCGCTATGTGCTGAAGGCTAAGTGTTAGTGTCTATGTGCCAAGAAGAGTGATTTTGAAGATTAGACAGAAGTCTATGCTGCATTATCCTTAGGAAGTGAACTTCATGTAGCTAAAGGCAGTGAGTTTTGGCTATATGTGCATACAGCTCAAGCACAAGAAATGACTTGACAAAACTGTGTATTAAACATTGTGCCTCTTATAAATCGTACAAACGATGGTTATGAAAAAGGCATAAGAGCTTATGTCAGCGAAATTGTGATATTTTGTCTGTATACAGTAGGAGGATGCCACGTAGAGCTATGCACGATCATTCGAGGCACATAGGGATGCATGCATGTGCAGTCTTTGAAGTTTTCTCTCCTCATCTATCTGTATCTGGCATTAGATGGTTACGAATTTGAGGAGATCATGCGCATTAAATGTTCATGTTAATACACGTGCGTATGAATTGAATGCTAGTACGTTTTAAATGACATCAGTTATATTTATGATGGTTTTTGAATCGGTGTTACGCATGCCATGACAATTGATTTAATCTCCACTGACACACTTTTCCAAAAAAAATTGTGTACTGAGAATCCCAGTATTGTATGCTTTGTAAATTTTGCAACAAAAAGTTATACTTTTTTGCAATGGAAACATGACGTAGTAGAGAGGATGGGCCGTTTGGGAGGAGGGGTTTGGGTAGGAAGGAGAAGGATGGGGGTCGGGTTGGAGGAGAGCATTTGGGTGAAATGAAATTGGAAATGAAAATTTACTAGTTTGGTCGCAAGTTTAATATTTCGTATTCACGGAAGTTGTCCGTCGCTAAGATGTCGCATGGTCAATTCTGGCACCTTAGCGACAGAAATTCGGTCATTCATGGTTACACATCCGTCACTAGACAGTCGCATGTCCGTCATTATACAACAAAAGATCATGTTCCCTTACTATAGTAACTTGCTATTTTACAGTATTTTTGTGGTGACATAGAAATATGATTTTTCATAATGTTGCTGCTTGTTATATAGTTACATGTATTATAATCCAAGTAGTAATAAAATCATGGTTAAATGCTGAATCTGTGATATGGAAATGATGAGTGATGGATCGAGGAAGGTAGATTACTCAATGTGAGTATGCTACATACTTATATTAAGTTTCTTAATCCTATTGTACACAAGTTTTCGTTTCCTCGAACAGTCTCCGTGTCTACAAAATCGATTCGTGTTAGGAGGAAAAAGATAACTGTGTTGACATACTCGCACGGGTGATTCAAAACTTTCGGGGGGACTCACTACCCGCAGTGAAAGAATCTCCATCTAACCAAGCTATGGTCCAGGATGGCTTGTGCATGGTGCTAGTAACCTTCATATGTAGCTAACAATATCTTGTGTAGAAAATAATATGGTAAGATTTTTGCACGAAAGAAAATCTGTAAGCCTCCTAAATTTCTGGGATTTATTTTTGAATTTTCCTAAATAAATTATTATCGATAATTCATTTTTGTTTAATTATTTTTTATCATTAAATGTTCTTTACCGTGACTTTGATTTTTATAGCATCAGGGATGCCAGTCTCTAGAAAATTTCTTCTTGAAGTTTGTAGTAGACGAGATTATCTTCAATTTGATATATCATGTCCCACTCGAACTTGTTTCCTTGTGCTCCATTTGCTTCGCACAACTTTCGGGTCAATTTAGACCAATTTATCGTCTGCCGTAATTCGCTACTTAATTTTCAACTTAATTTCTGGGCCCGACATCGGTCCAATCCAGTCGACCCAATATATGGTTCTGGCCTGTTTCGAGTCTACTATGCACGTGCCACTTGCGTGCCACCAAGTTGATCTCCCTTGTGCTCCCATTTTATCCATAATTTTAATTGGGTTAAATTTGTTATTTTAATTAAATCTTGGTCCCGAGCCTGTCCAAACTTGACCCAACACCCAACCCAAATTGGTGTGACCCCTGTCATGACTACCCATACACCCCACTATTGTATTTGCATTCTCTTCACTCAAAAATATTCCTATTTTATATAAATATCTTATTTTCTCTCTCTATTATACACACGCACACACACACACACACACACTCATATATATATATATATATATATATATATATATATATATATATATATATATAGGTATAATACTCTCTCTCTCTACATTTAAATCCGTATACCCCCTCACCCATCACCATCAGGACAACCCTCCTCCCCCATGCATGCTAGCCGACTTAACTCTCTCTCTCTCTTTCTCTCTTAATATCTTTATTCTCTCTCTCTAAATATCTCTCTCTTCCATATATTATAACACACACACACAATTCATTCTCTTCCCATCTCTCATTTTTACACAGTCCATTCTCAGCCGAGCCCCCATGGCCGATGTAATGCCTATAGTTCGTATTACGTATTTTGGAATACGTGTACGTATTTTATCTTGTATTATATGTCTCCTTGCTTGGTTTATAGGGTATTTTATTATTTGGTTCATCTTGGTTTGGGTTGGCTTGGTTCGATTTGGGGTTGCTCCTGGTTCAATATGGACCAAGGGGAGAACCCTTACCTACCACCAACATTCCTATTTATTAACCCCTCTCCTTTCTCTCTCCTCATTACTCTTCCTCCCCATCATTAACTCCTCACCAACCTGTGAGAGAGAGAGATCTAGGCAAGTGCATCTTGCTTCATGGAGGAATCCAAAATTTATTGTTCTATTCTCTTCTTCACAGCATTCTAAAGCACTTTAGTACTTGGTATTTCTAATTTCCATGGCTCCTTGCTTGTAGATCTAAGTTTATATTATTTTTGGATTTCTTGGGTTTTGATCTATTTAATCTTGTTATTTTCAAGTTTTGATGGTTTCACGTTGTAGAGAATTTTATTCTGCCCCAATTTGACCTATGGAAGTTCAGATTTGGACTCTGGATGAAGGTTTTATGGAGCTTGGAAGCATGACTTCATGGTGCTCTTCTTCTCGGAAATTTGGAGAAGAAGAACAGTTCCAGCCACACATAGTTTCCTGCCGCATGAACTTAGCCGCATAGCCTTATGCGGCAAGTTCCATTTATAGCCGCATGCACCAACTCAGCCGTATAAAGGCAGCATGGCATTTCATCCGCATGATAAGGACGAACTCCAGCCGTATAAGCTTTCCCTCATTTGAGCCGCATGGACTTGATTCGAGCCGCATATGCGTGAACTTTTTGGAACCGCATACGCCTGAAATTCCCCTGGCCGCATAAGCCCCCAGTCACTTCTAACCGCATGGGGTCCAACTCATTCTCCAACCGCATGTGCTCTCTGCCAGCCGTATATGCACCCATCCCCCTACAGCTGCATAGAACTCATCCCAGCCGCATGGGACCGAGCTGCATGGCACTACTTGGACCCGGCCGTATGGCCCGGACCGAATTGAGCCGCATGTGACCCATCTTCTTCTGGCCGCATGGGACTCCGTCCGACCCTGTCGCAAGAGTGCTCTCCGCCAGCCGCATATGCCCCTCTCCGCAAGCCGCATGTATTTCTTTCTCCACAGCCGCATAGGCTTATCCGCCCTGAGCCGCTGAGCTCGAATTCTGGGCCACATGAAACTGCACCCATCCAGCCGCATGGGTTCATTTCTATGAGCCGCGTGGCTCCTTTCTGAGCCTTGCCCTTGTTATTCGATTTTTATTATTTTATTATTTAGTTAACTCATGCCTTGTGACTCTCACTGTAAGTTGGGTCTCTTGATAGAATGCTTATACTATGTTACCTTGTACATGTACCATGAACACGACAGTGACCCGTAGTGGTGCACTCCTGACAAGTAACATGACATGATAGTGGCCAGCCGTGGCGCACTCCTGACAAGTAACCTGACATAATTTATCCTGATAAGCTGTTACGACGGGTACCTGACATGACCAATATAAATAACCTAGATACCGTGGACGTTTGTGCTTGTACAAATAAACCAGTCCTGTCTTGCATCATGTTTAGGAAGGGACTCCTGAGTACCACGGTCAGGAGTACCTACTGAAATGGACTAAGCTAATAACTAGAATAATACAGTAGTCATGAAGAGATTTTCCAGCTACAGGTAATCCCGTTACCTGGACGCGCCTGGGATCTGTAGCCTGCCGTCGAGTAGGGCACATTTCCAGCACACTGTTATCTGTTGCACCCTTCAAGCTACTTAAGGGTACATGCGTTTCCTGGACGATGTACCCACCTGAATTCAACCCTTAATTTTTGACCTGGATAACCTGGATGGTCTACAGGGCTTGTGGCTGTGGAACAATCTCGCTGCATCTTGTTAGTAACTAGGCATGTGATAACCCTAGTTAGTTAAAGTATCAAGCCGTACTCATTGCTTGGCCGTGATTGATTGGATGACATAACCAGTCTAGTCTTGTCTTGATCATGTACAAGATTATTACACGTCCCAATTTTTTATGATAACTGCCAATAAATGGTGGGAAGCCAAGTTCCGTTCAGATGAAGGGTTACAACCCTGGTCATTGTTTGGTTTACGGGTTGTAACCTAGCTATCTGAATAGTTACATGGTTATCTCGTCGTATATCATCCTGATATGTTTTCTCTTATTTCCAGTTCTCACTACTTATTATTATTCTGTGTTAATTGCTGGTTTTAGTTCCTAAGTGAAGCTTCCTTTGTCGCACTTGCTCTTTCTGGGGTCTGACCCAGCTGGTTTTGTATAGCCAGATTTCAGAGCAACTCTAGAGGATCTACCGACTTTTCAGTCCGATGGTGACCACCAGGCGTAACCAGGGCAACGAGTGGGTTTATTTTGATTTTCCACTTATTGTAAAAATATTCTTTTGAGGCGTTTAGCCGACGAGCACCTGTTTAGCTCGATTGCATTTACTTACTGTCTGTCTACGGGCTGTAACATGATTGACAGATCCTAGGGTTGATCATGTATGACAAAACTCTTGCTAGTCATCACATTTTGTAACGACTAGCCCAAAGCTCAGCCCACAGCATTCCGGCCCAGCCCAATTGATCCTCCACAGCAAATGAGAGGATCCCCACACCAGCCAAACAGACCCCCTTCAGCTAGGTTTAAACCGAGTATATATATATATATATATATTAAAAAAATAATATATATATATGGCTTAATTGCTAATTGCTACCCTCAACTATCACACTTTTTCAAGTTGATACCCTAAACTTTTTTTTGTAACAACTTGATACCCGGATATTATTTTGGACAAAAATGCCCCTACCCCTAACCCTCCTTCCCCCCTTCTCGCTTGCTCCCCCCTGCTAGCTCCGGCCGCCCACCCGCCTGCTGGCTCCCCTCCCCGCTGGCTTCAGGCCATCCCCACCCCCCCTTCGCTCCGGCCGCCCGTCCGCTCCCGTCTCTCCCCTAGGGCGTGGCAGCGCGGGAGGTGGGGGGCTGGGGAGGGGGGTGCGGGACGGGAGGCGGGGCAGGGGGTAGCCCGGAAGCGAGGAGGGAGGGGAGGTTGGCCGGAAGCGAGGAGGGGGGGTCGGCCGGAGCTAGCAGGGGGGGATGGCCGGAGTGGGGGAGGGGGTGGAGGGAGGGAAGGGATAAGGGCATTTTGGGGTTTTTTAAAATGTTAGGTATTAAGTTGAAAAAAAAATATAGTTGAGGTGTCAATCTGTTACGAAAAAAAGTTTAGGGTATATATATATATATATATATATATATATATATATATATATATATATATATGAGAGATAGGTCGAGAGATCATGAGAAACACTACGAGGTCGAGAGATCATGAGAAACACCAAGAACCCTAACGCCGCATCCACGTGCGCCCCTCCGCCGCGCGCGCGCGCAGCCACCGCGCCGCCGCTGGCCGGAGGTCGACCACACGGGCACGGTGACAGCAGCGCAGTATCGCGGGACCAACTTTGCCGTAATATTCTGTCGCGCTCGGTTGACCAATGGTCGAACTGTCTTCGCAGGTAATACGAAAACCTATACAACTATAATTCCCATCATTTAGGTTGATTTTAGATAACCAATGGTCGAACCGTCTTCGCAGGTAATACGAAAACCGTTACGACGTGTGTCCCGCCAATCCGGGCGACGTGGTCGTGAACAGAAAGCATCCAAAGGTGCGTAACGGATTCGTGGTCGTGTGGGCTTTGACAGAATTCAAATTGGTCGCGTGTGCGCGACGAATTTGATACGTATCCGTCAAAATTTACCGTATCGGTCTCTGTGCAAATTTCTCAATTACTTTGTGCATGCTCGTCAGATCGAGACGAAACTTGTGCCAGCATGACCATATCGTTTTTTTGGTTCTGTATGCCAAGTTTGGTCCGATTCCGAGACAGTTGATTGGATCGCCGTTTTGCGAGCCCCCACGGTCCGATTCGACGGGTGATTTTGTGCACGGCCCGCTGGAATCCAACTCTGGACATACGACTGGGTTCGTATCGGAAAACTGGATCCATAGACATGTAGTTTGACTACTTTAGAGACCGTTGACTCAGGCACATTTTTCGGTACAAAGCGGGTCCAACGGCGGACACCGTTTTGACCCAAAATTATTGTGTTTGCCCCTGTGTCCAGAATTGGACTTAAGTACTGGCAATCCTAGCTAATTTGACTATTATGAGAACGTTGGTAATGTTTATTTCAGCATCCGGAGACTGTTGTACGAGTTTTACTATTGGGGCACATTGAGTGGTTTGGACTATCGGTTTCACCAGCAAAGGACCACATGCGAGTACAGTTTATTGTTTGTTTTTAGTATTGATCTTTACTATACATCAGTGTTTAGTTGATAGATATGTGATTTCAGTCTTTTATGTTGATTTATTTCTTTGTGGTGTCGGGAGAAGTGAAGTACCAACGATGTGTGATCTGACCTTAGACCGTGTAGACCGTGATTTATTCTTACATTAGACCGTGTAGACCATGATTTATTCTTGCTTTATACAGTGTAGACAGTATTTTATTATTGCTTTATACAATGTAGACCGTGTAACATCATACTGTGTAGATCGTGATTATTATTTTGTCGACAGTGTTTCTTTATTGCAATATTTTCTGTAGACCGTGTAACTGTAGACCGTGTAACTTTAGATCGTGTAGACCGTGTCGCATAATTGTCCCGAGACCGATCACATATCAAAGGCACTTCAGTCGGACAGTTGGTGAGTATTTTATTGCATTTCATTTTCTGTTCTTATTATTCAGTTTTATTGTCTTTCTTCATTTTATTTTATGAATCATATGTCTAAAGGCTAAACTCAGTAGTATAGTCATTTTCATATATTGGAACTGTATTCAGTGAATTGTACTCGTTCCATTCCTGACTGGAAACCAATATTTTTTAGGTTAGCCGTGGATTCACTTAGCCTGGGGAGTGACGGGTATACTTGCAGACGAAAAGCCTAGAGACTAGCTAGGTAGATGAGTTGTAGTCATTCCATATTTGTACAAGTTTATATTTTCTGCAAATATAAAACTTGTGATCATTGTAAATTAAATTAATTTTGTGAATGAGCATTATTTGTGATTTTGATCTTCATGGTCGTGACAGCGTTCTACCGCCGACACTGCGGCGTAGGCTAGCTTGGACACGTTTCGTATCCGTTTAAAAAAAAGGGGTACGAATCGTGACAAGTTTTTGTGGTGGCCCATGCAGGTCTGTTTTCGTAAATCATGTGAACTCGTGATAGTACTTAAGTTAGTCGTACTATTGCGAGCCTGCGACAAGGAAATGCTCATTCACGAATTAGGAATTAATTTAATTTAAGAGAATGACTAGGATTAGGGGTCCCTTATACAAATTATCGATGGGTAGTCTAGGCCATGCAATATAGATAAGGAATTGTTAATTTTTGATAGTTGTCAGATCCCCATAGGTACACTATTACCTCTTGATATGACGATATGATCCAATGTGGATAGGTTATTCACTTGGTGGGACAGGGCTTCATAGAATCAATGATCTAACCCTGATGAATTATGCAAATCCTTCTCTTTGCCGCTTAGATATCATCCACATATCTTGTCGAATTGCCTGTGTAGTTTCTATTTGCCCTAGGAATTATTATTTTGTATAACTTCTGATTATTGTTAGACCCATAAGAACCTCAAGTTAGTTTTGATCCAAAGGTTTTCCTCTGTGGTTTGAATACACATGGAATAGATATTAGAATGTTGTATTTCTTTGTCCTCAGATATTTCTTTCCTGTTCAATCCTTCATTTTAAGAGTTGTGATTGATAGGACAAATGCTTACGCTCTATTCTTGGTCAACTTGTTCGATTCTCTAGAAGCTCATGAATATTTTTAGATATAGTTAAAGGAATGTTAGTTAACGCATAATGGCAGGACAGCAGCACACTGTCGCCATTTATTTAAATTATGGAGACTATGGATTCACTGCAGCCAGCAGCGCACTGGCGAGACGCGACCCCTAGAGTTGAAAGTAGTTTATGAATATATAGGTTATATAATATTACTAAAACTATGGCTAGTGGTCCTCTTTGACCGTAGTCACCCTTGTGTCAATATGTCACGACCCGTACCCACTGTGAGGGTACGAGTTCGTAACAGCACCCAGCCTACGCCGCAGTGTCGACGGTAGAACGCTGTTCTAAGTCTCTAACTAACCATCAACTCATGCAGTATATAATGTACTCATCATGATCAACTACGAACGAAGGACAAGTATAAGATATGGTGTAACTCAATCACAGTCTATGCACGATAAGATAACACAAAAATATAACTAAGAAATTGAAGACAATAATAACTACTGAAATAATAACAACATCTCGAACAATCTCAAATATATCTCAAGTCTCAATTCTATACAACAAGCTCTAAATGAAAACAGATGCCAGTCAACTAAACTAAATCCCGATCACTCCTGAGTGTCGGGGCCAAAGGTAGCTAACCCGTCTCCTGGTCCGTAATATGTAGGGCATGTGTCCTCAGGGCAATCATCTGTAAAATTTTTAATACGTCCAGTCAGGACAGGAACGAGCACAATCTCATCTAGAAAACCCAAGTAAATGACAGAGAACTATACAGCAGTTATAGACAGTTGTATTGATGAATATGGCAATTTATGTTCAGGTGATGGTAAGAAAGACAGATAAAGTACAAGGAAAGAAAATAACTAAACAAGAGAAGAATCATAGCAATGAAGACTGTAAAATAGAACTAGTTGAACCAGGGTAATATGATATAAAGTCCAGATAGCAATGTAGATAGTATAACTCCAATGTAAGTCCAGTACAAGATGAATCTAATACAAGATGAATCCAGTAAGAGACGATTCCAGTTATAGTGATCAATGATTCCAGGGTGAGTCCAGCCTATACTCTAACAGTATGTTTTAAAATACCGAGATCGATATGTAAACGGCTGTAGGTAATACGGTACATCACACACCTGGTCGGGTGTGAGATGGCTATCATTCCAGTAGATTCCAGTAGATTCCAGTTGGGAGATTTCAGATTGGGGTATGTCTACATGTCTTACTCTAGTATTTCCCTTCCCAGCAAGTGAATCCAGAAATCCGACACAATGATTCAAGATGAGTCTAGCCAAAATATAATGATACCAGTAAATGATTCCAGTAAATGATTCCAGTAGGTGATTCCAGTAATAGAAGCCAGAAATGATGATACCAGTAATAGAGGCCAGAAAATAAATGTGTGTCGTATACATGAATCCAGAATATCCATACGTGTTGTAACAGAGAATCGCATACAACTAACTAGAACTGAAGTACAGTAATTGACAAGTAAATGAGAGAACTATCAGAGAATGTACTCGCCTGCTACTCTAAAAAGAGTAGTATAATATCAGATGTCTGCACCAGAGTCACAATGTCCTAAACAGAGTAATACAGGTTATAATATGTTTAAAATAAGATAAATGGAGTTTATGATGCAATCTACATGATTTCTAGGCCAATCTAGGTCAAAGTCAACTCTAAGTCAAACCTGGTCAACTGTCTAGGTCAAACTAGGTCAAAGTCGAACTTGGTCAACTCTACAGTCAAACTAGATCAACTTAAGTCATACTGGGTCACAGGAAGTCAAACAAGGTCAAACTAGTCAAGGTTAGTCTAATCTAGGTTAAAGTTAGACTAACTAAGGTTTTGGTCAAACATAGACTAGTCAACAAGGTAATTAGGTCAATCTAGAATCAAATCTTGGTCATAGGTTAACTATCTAATCAACTCTACCTATACCATATCACACAATTAAGGCTATAACACATTACCCATATCATATACATATATATATATATATATATATATATATATATATATATATATATATATATATATATATATATATATATATATATATATATATATATATATCGCAAACTAATTTACACTACACAACCTATATAGGTACTTACCATATCCTAAGTATCATCTATGTATACAAGGACTAAATATATACAAGGCTAATCAAGCATATGGATTGGCTAACTTATATGAGACTGGACACCATAACATATACCCCTAAATGAAACTCTCCCTCTAAACACCCATACTCTTCACTCTCAACACTAATCTAAACTCTAAACTTCAAACCTATATTTGATACTAGCCCCAACTCTCATGACCCAATTGAATTTCTCTACGAAACTATACTAGGACATATCAATCTAACTCACACTATTCCTCACCCTCTCAAACCCTGTGGCCAATGGCCCATGCCCTCTCATGGACACACATCTTAGACTCTCACCTAGACTCTAATTGATACACTGGGCTAATCAAGCACACACTCACAAACACTCAACCACATCACAGACATCTATCCTTCCTATATCTAAACACTAACTTAATACCAGTCTAGGCACTAGGGACACTATCACATATCTAGTAACATAGATCCCCCTGCTCACTACTGCATTTGCAGTCCACAGGGTATACTGCAACAGCTGTTGTTGCTACTGCAATACAAGCAAGCCAAGGCAGCTGCTGCAAATGAAAAGCCAGGCCAAGCCAATGCCAAGCCAGTCAAGGCAGGCCATGCCAAGGCCAGTGCCTATGCAGCTGCTACTGAAATCCCACACCTACTACTACACTCCCCTCTCTCTTATACATACACCCAATTACTCTAACCCCTTTAACTCTACTACTCTCCTATATGTATACATATATAATACATACATTTACCTGGCTTTACTTAGGCCTACTGCCACCTCAATCTCAGGAATGGATAATGCAATGTGTATGTGTGTGTGAAACTGTGGATAGGGTGTTCCCAGGATTTACATGTGTCTAAACTCAGGAATTAAATATCGATATTTCAGCCTATTCCTTAACAGCCACTCTACATATCAATTCATTCAACCAAACTTCATTCGAAATTCTAATTCCCAATCACGAGCCATAAACCAACATTCCAGTAAACTATCACATGTATACATGAATCATTATGGGAATAAAAACATCAAAATCAGTCTAAAAATAGAAATCATCTTCAGAAAATTCGAAACAGGGAGTATGAATCAGTGATTTGGGGAAATTCAAATTCGAAAATCAAATCATGATAATAGGACCAATTTAATGGTTGGTAAACCTAGCCCCACATGTATACGTGTTGTAGGGGTCCATAGGTACCCACCACGAGATGTCACAACGTGTCCAAGTGTCAAAAACCTAATTCGGGTAAGTGTGTGCAGTGACAGTGTCGTGCACAGGTGCACGCGAGTGTAGGACACGACACAAGTGTCCATAGGTCTCGTACACAAGTGTCCAGGTTCTCCTAGGGTCAGGCTACACACCTAGAACCCTGACACGAGCCCACGTGTCGCCGTGTCCACGTACGAAATGCGTATCAGTCGAGAAAACTCGACTGATGCACACTGCTACGCGCAGCGACGTGCAGTGAGTCGAGTGGCTCGTAGACACGACACGAGCCACGTGGGGCCTCGTGTCATGTCCACGTGTAGCCCACGTGTTGGGCTACACACTCGTGTCAACACGAGGTGTCCACAACGTGTCCAGAGTCGACACAACGCGTGTGTCAGTAGGAAAAACGTGTTCGTGCAGTGCAGTGCGTGACCCGTACGAACGCGATTTCTTCGCGCACAGTGAACGAAAGTTCATAAATTTTGTGTGGGTGATGTCAGTGGGTGCCCGTACGTCTCCACAAATTTTAGTAGTGTCTTGTGTCGTGTCGTGTCCGCAATGGTGCCCGAACAGCAGGACAGCCGCATGGGCCTGTGCGCAGTGTCGTGCACGAGTTGCGTGTCCATTTTGGACACGAAAACCAACCCGATTCGTGCTTATACATACACAATCTACATATAATAAGCTTTCCAAGTATGTAATTTGTTTTAAAAAATATTAACATTCAATCCAGTGAGGCATTTCGTCGAACACCTAACTTACTCTATAACACGTGTCCGATACGGACACCAAACGGACACAAAATTCACCCAAATTTCAGGAACACCTAGGGAACTCCTAGATCTAGCCCTACATGCAAAGAAAACTGAAATTTAAATCAATTTAAAGGGTTTTACCTATAGGTGCAAATTACATGGAAAAGCTCCAAATGGGGGGTGTTTCTCTTGATGGCTAAATGCTCCAAATTGATCCCAAATGAAATAGCTCTCCACCAACAGTCCATAAACTTAAATTAGAACCCAATACAAAAGACTAGGATGAAAAAGGAGATCAAATGAATAAAATAGAATTTTTAGAAGGGGAAAATTACCTTTCTTTTCTCCAAGTGTTGGAATGATAAAAAGACAAGCCCTAATGAACAAGTGTTTATATAGGGTGGAGATCCCTATGGCTGGTCAAAAAGGGAGGAATTAGGGTTAGGGCTTCTAGTTATGGGTCATGGGCCAAGTCATAAGTCATTAAGTCATGAAATATAAGTCATTTTATTAAACCATAAATCATGAAATGATTTCACTCAAACTAATCCTCCTATTCCAAAATTAGTTTCTAATGACTAAAAGTAGGTTAACCTTGTCACGCCTCGAGTTGACAAACCGTTCGTCCCTGGTGTTACTTTGCCGATTCGATCGTCCTCGCTAAGGCGTGATGCCGCACGAGCCTGGAGTTGCGCTCGTGCAAGGCAAGATGACAAGTTCTCAAATGGTTATCGTTAAATTTTGATATTAATAGCCAAGTCGAAACTTCACAATTCACATCAGAATATAAAACGCAGTATAGGAAGATAGAAATGCTTTTCATTCATAGCTTGCAACGAAGTGCAAGTCGTAATTTACATTGGATGCCGTTGCGGCTACATTGATTGAAAACAGAAAGAAGATACATTCGACAAGTTGCCTGAACTAACGCTTGCCGTTCCATACATTCGCCCCTTTATACAAAGCCGTCGACTTGAATTGGCTTCAAAATACTTCTGCATAGAAGAGCTTCAAAACGCCTCTTCGTACTTCAGCTCCAGTTTAGTTGGGCGCGCCCGTCGCACCTGGGAAATTGGGGGAATGGATTAGCACACTTGCTAAGTGGACGAGACGAACCCACTCGTCTAAACCGACTCTGATTGTTAGGGTAGGCATGCTTTAGAGTTGTCTTTCTATTAGAACTAAATGAATTCAGTTCATATTCGATAGCCATCTTTGCGTAATAAAGCATACAATGAACCATAGCAGTTTATCATATTTCTTACCACGGCCGTGCTCGTCCCTGCATGAAAACAGAGATAATATTTACCCTGCATAAGATAATAGGTGAGCATGCTACTATCTTATATGCGGTCATTGATGTTACACATCACGTGGGACTATCTCAATGCATTTCGACCCGCTCAGTCTAGGTTGCAAGCCTGACAGACGGCCCGAAATGTCAGTGCCGAAGCACGATTATCATTCCCCCTAGGTCGAGTCGATTCCGATGCCCGGATATCGATTCGAGGAAAATATCAACTTGTGCACAAGCTATCCATGACCATGCCAATGCGTGAACAGTTTATATATGCAACCAGTTTTGTATAGCGCGACAGTATTTAACGACATTATCATTTCCCCAACTCATGCAACGTTTCATTTTCCCCAAGTCGTACTCCCGATTTAGCGTCCCGTAGGCACCAAATTGTCCGAGCATCATAACCCACAAGCGACGTTTCATAATATTTTGCAGCACTTGAAATAGTCTATCTTTTTCTGTAAACCTTAAACTTTCTGGTTTATGTGAAAAACTTGTATTTGTAAATCGATACATTTTTCCCGAGTTCTTGACTTAGTGGATTGGCATGCAATTAACTTGGCATCGTTCGATTTGAATGGATTCGAAGCAAGAATAATTTGCGGGACAGAATAGAAAAGAAGGCCGAATCACCCACCGATTACTTGGCTTCGTGCAGGTCGTCGAAGCGCTACGCAACGTCAATCCTCAGTTACGCGAGCTCCTGAAATGCATCAACACTTTGTTAGATTTCCTTCTTTCCTCCTTGCATCGAAATTGTAATTGCATCCTTGAAAACGACGCGAAAGCACTTCAATCAAGCCCAGCGGCAAAGCTCCAAGAAAACCATACAGCGGTCCGGTCCCGTCGAAGGGACTCTTATAGAGAGCTCGTGCGCCGAGACGCAGCCCGCTGCATCTAGGACTTGTTCCAACAGAAGTCGTTCCATTAGTTGGATCGATTCTCGTATCTTCCGTCCAAATCGAATTGAATCGATGCCGCAAGGCGTTAACGTTTACCAAGCTTAGCGATCGAGTCAGATGGCCATCTAAGTTCCCGGCCGATCTGACTCGGCGCTAGCATATTATGAAGTTCCGTCGCCTATCGAAAGCGGGGCGCTACATAATATACCACTAAGAAAAAGTTTCGTCCCGAAACTTAAGAACAAGGGTTGGACCTTAATTTAGACGAACAACGCATGGTACTTCTCTTTCATCTCCGCCTCCATCTCCCACGTCGACTCCTCGACTGAATGGTTCCGCCAAAGCAGCGGACCAAGGACATCGACCGATTCCGTAGCACCTTTTCCTTGCGGTCCAAAATTTGAATAGGCTCCTCCGAGTAAGACAAGTCAGTACGTAGCTCCAACTGATCGAAGCTAACCACATGACTTGGATCGTGCATATTTTTGAAGTTGTGAAACGTGGAAAACATCGTGCACATCGGCTAAGGCAGGAGGTAGTGCGATCCGATAAGCAACAGTCGCAACTCGCTCAATGATCTCGAAGGGGCCTACAAATCTCGGGCTCAATTTGCCTTTAACGCCGAACCGCATCACTCCGCGCATGGGCGTTACTTTCAGAAACACATGGTCCCCGGCCAAGAACTCTAGTGGTCCGATGAAGATCTGTGTAGCTCTTTTGTCGACTTTGCGCGATGCGGAGTCTATCTCGAATCAAGCAGACCTTTTCGACGGCCTGCTCCACCAGTTCCGGTCCCAGCACTTGTCGCTCTCCGACGTCATCCCAGCATATCGGCGAACGGTACTTCCTCCCGTAGAGCGCTTCGTATGGAGCCATCTGAATACTCGACTGATAACTGTTGTTATACGCAAACTCCGCAAGCGGAATTGCGTTCCCAACTTGTCTTTAGGTCGATCGCACACAGACGCAACATATCTTCTAAGATCTGGTTGACTCTCTCCGTCTGGCCGTCTGTTTGGGGATGGTACGCCGAACTAAAGTTCAGTTTGGTCCCCATCGCCGCTTGGAGGCTCGTCCAGAAACGCGATAGGAATCGCCCGTCTCTGTCCGAAATTATTGAGGCCGGCACCCCGTGCAGTCGAACAATCTCATCGACGTAAATTTGTGCTAACCGATCGACGCTCCATCCTACTTTAATTGCGATGAAGTGAGCCGACTTGGTCAATCTATCAACAATGACCCAAATCGCGTCATTCCCCCGCGTCTTCGGAAATCCCATAATAAAATCCATCGAGATATTGTCCCACTTCCACTCGGAATGGCGATGTTCTGCAGCTCGCCGCCTGGCCTTTGGTGTTCCGCCTTTACTTGCTGACACGCCATGCATTGCGATACGAACGTAGCCACGTCCTTCTTCATGCCGTGCCACCAAAAGTTTGTGCGCAAGTCCTTGTACATCTTGGTGCTCCCAGGATGTAACGAGTACTTCGCATAATGCGCCTCCGTCAGAATTTCTTTTCTGAGTTCGGCAGTTTCAGGAATGCAGAGCCTTCCCTTCAATCGCATCGTCCCGTCTCCGTCTTCCGCAAAGTCAGTCGCCCTTTCCGTTGAAATCAGCTCGGCATTTTTTCAGGAATGAGTCGTCCTCCTGTGCGGTCTTTATCTTGCTAAGCAGGCTCGATCCTAACTTCAGTTGAGCTAGGTGCAGGTGTCGATACTCAATTCCGAGTTCGATACCCATCGCTTCAAGGTCTCACCGTATTTCCTTGTTTATGGCCAGTGTTCCCATAAACATTCTGCTGAGTGCGTCGGCCACCACGTTTCCCTTGCCTGGCGTGTACTCGATCGTTAGCTCGTAATCTTTTATGAGTTCGAGCTATCGTCGCTGTCGTAGGTTGAGTTCCCGTTGCGTGAACAAGTACTTCAGGCTTTTATGATCTGTGTAGATTCTGCATGCTACACCATAGAGATAGTGTCGCCATAACTTCAATGCAAAGACGATCGCCGCCAATTCTAAATCGTGCGTCGGGTAATTTTTCTCATGCTGCTTCAACTGTCATGAAGCGTAGGAGATGACTTTGTCTCTCGGCATGAGTACGCACCCGAGGCCAGTTCCCGACGCGTCGCTGAATATCTGAAAGCCTTCGGGACCGTCTGGAAGTGCAAGGATTGGAGCTGAGACGAGCCGTTGCTTCAACTCTTGAAAGCTGGATTCACAGTCGTCGCTCCATTCAAATACTACTCCCTTCTGGGTGAGGCGAGTCAGAGGCGACGCTAGTTTTGAAAAGCTTCGCACGAACCTACGGTAGTAGCCCGCTAGGCCAAGGAAACTTCGAATGTCGCTAGCCGAGGCAGGTCGTTTCCAATCCACCACCGCATCAATCTTCTTGGGTCCACCGCGACACCTTCGGCAGAGATTACGTGCCCGAGAAATGTCATGCTACTCATCCAGAACTCGCACTTACTCTGCTTGGCGTATAGTTTGTTTTCACGCAGAATCTGCAGTACCGTCTTCAAATGTTCCATATGCTCTTCCCGATTCTTTGAGTAGACAAGGATATCGTCGATGAATACGACTACAAATTTATCTATTTGAGGTCGGAAGACTCGGTTCATCAGATCCATGAAAGCGGCCGGGGCATTCGTCAAACCGAACGGCATGACAGAATTCGTAATGACCATATCGAGTGCGGAAGGCAGACTTCGATACGTCGTCGGACTTGATCTTCAATTGATGATAGCCTGAGCGAAGATCGATTTTTGAAAATACTGATGCGCCTTGCAGTTGGTCAAACAAGTCGTCGATTCGCGGCAAAGGATACTTGTTCCGTACGGTCGCCTTGTTGAGTTCCCGATAGTCGATGCATAGGCAACGACCCATCCTTCTTCTTCACGAACAGTACGGGAGCTCCCACGGAGAGACGCTAGGGCGAATAAATCCGCGGTCTAGCAACTCTTGTAATTGCACCTTCAGTTCCTTCAGTTCTGCTGGAGCCATTCGGTAAGGTGCCTTTGATATCGGCCGTGTATCCGGAAAGGTGTCGATGCTGAATTCAATTCTCGATCGGCGGCATCCCAGGCATCTCGTCAGGAAAAACGTCGGAAAGTCTGCCACAACATCAGTCTGCATTGTGTTTGTATTATCCGTCCGCGTGTCTCGAACTGATGCCAAGTATCCCGCGCAGCCGGAACGCAACATACGCCTTGCCGAGATTGCCGATACCATCATCGCCGTCTTCGAGGCCGTACTGCACGAATATGAGAACTCTGTCTCGCCAGGAAGACGAAATACCACTCTTTCTCCGCGCACTCGATCGTTGCACGACAAGCGCCCAACCAATCCATGCCCAGGATTATGTCGTAATCTTTTATGTCTAGCACGACGGCATCCAAGGATAGATATCTTCCCCGACGCAAATGTGGCCATCCCTACAAATAAAGTTCGCAGGCATATCGACTCCTGACGGAGTGCTAACGCTAATATTTATATCTAGTGTTTGCATGGTTATTTTATTTTCTTTCGCAAAACAGCAGATATAAAGCTATGCGTCGCACCCGAATCGAATAATACTCGAGCAGGTATACTTTTGTAGAGTAATATACCTGTTACAACCGTATCGGACGCAAAGCCTCGTCCCGAGTTAAGGCATAAACTCGGCCTTGAGCTCCATGGCGTTGGTTCTGCTGGTTGACGGGCACCGTATTTGCGCCATGCAGTGTCGGCGCTTTATGCGGATTCGGAATGTTCCGTGGCGGGTTATGTTGATTCTGAACTCTCTGCGGGCAAAACGTTGCTACGTGGCCTACCACGCCACACTTGAAGCAGGTTTGCGTGAAGCAATCGGTGGTTCGGTGCCCACGCCTACCGCATCTACTGCAATGTGGTCCGCTATTGCTCCGGTTATCAAATGTGTTTGGACGTTTAGATATTCCCGATCCCCCGGCGCCGGCGTCGTTAGGACGCTTGTTGAAGTTGTTACGGATGCCTCTACTCGACATACGGCCAAAGATGCGCTCACTATTAAGAGCGGCATTATAGGATTCACGGTATGTTCGGCACCTCTGATTCATGACGTCCCTTCGCAGTTCGTCATTCAGGCCTTGTTGGAAGCGTTCACACCATGCGTCCTTGTTGGACAGGAAGGCGCCGGCAAACTTCGCCAGCTTTGAGAAGCTCGAATCATAATCGTCGACAGACATATTTCCCTGTCGCAGCATCATGAACTCGTCTTCTTTTTGTTGACGGACGGCGCGAGGAACGTACTGTTCGAGGAAGGCTTCCTTGAATATTTTCTAGGAAATTGTGGCGTCTGTATCTGCTTCATAGATTTCCTGCTTTTTAGCGGCCCACCAGTCTTACGCCCTCAGTTGCAGCTGTAACGCCGCACAAGTTACCCGCTGGGACCCTTCGATGCTAAGCAGATTAAACAGGTCCTCCATCTCCGCGAGCCATCCCACGATCACATCAGGCTCCGCTCGGCCGTTGAACTTCGGTGGATTCATCTTGCGGAACTCCTTTGCCTTGAACAAGGAAGAAGAACCTATCATTTGCGGTTGAGTCTCTTCTTCCTCGTTTTTTCTTGGTCGCCCTGCTTTTCCTCGGTCTCTTCGTCTGTCGTCTTCGTATTGCCCGCCATTTTGCTCACTATTTGAGTCAGGGCATTCATCTGTTTTTGTTGCGCTTCGAATTGGGCTTTGAATTGTGTCTGAAGCTGCTGCTGCTGCAGCTCTATCAACTGTAGCATCTTCTGCATAGTCGTCTCGCTAGGCTCGGTGCTTTTTGTGCTCGACGTACTATCTACAGTTTGGGTTGGGGCGAATTGTTCCTTTTCTTAGTCATTCCTACAAAACAGAGTAAACCCGTTAGTATTTTTCAAAAATATCTACGGGCTTACCTGTATGGAACTTTTATTTCACGCAACATGTCGACAAGCATTCAATCGAGCCATACAACGGACATTCCAATAATGAAACATCTTTCAAAATCCGAGGAAACATAACTGTGCTCTGATACCAATTTGTCACGCCCCGAGTCGACAAACCGTTCGTCCCGGTGTTACTTTGCAGATTCGATCGTCCTCGCTAAGGCGTGATGCCGCACGAGCCTGGAGTTGCGCTCGTGCAGGCAAGATGACAAGTTCTCAAATGGTTATCGTTAAATTTTGATATTAATACGCCAAGTCGAAACTTCACAATTCACATCAGAATATAAAACGCAGTATAGGAAGATAGAAATGCTTTTCATTCATAGCTTGCAACGAAGTGCAAGTCGTAATTTACATTGGATGCCGTTGCGGCTACATTGATTGAAAACAGAAAGAAGATACATTCGACAAGTTGCCTGAACTAACGCTTGCCGTTCCATACATTCGCCCTTTATACAAAGCCGTCGACTTGAATTGGCTTCAAAATACTTCTGCATAGGAAGAGCTTCAAAACGCCTCTCCGTACTTCAGCTCCAGTTTAGTTGGGCGCACCCGTCGCACCTGGGGAAATTGGGGGAATGGGATTAGCACACTTGCTAAGTGGACGAGACGAACCCACTCGTCTAAACCGACTCTGATTGTTAGGGTAGATGCTTTAGAGTTGTCTTTCTATTAGAACTAAATGAATTCAGTTCATATTCGATAGCCATCTTTGCGTAATAAAGCATACAATGAACCATAGCAGTTTATCATATTTCTTACCACGGCCGTGCTCGTCCATGCATGAAAATAGAGATAATATTTATCCTGCATAAGACAATAGGTGAGCATGCTACTATCTTATATGCGGTCATTGATGTTACACATCACGTGGGACTATCTCAATGGCATTTCGACCCGCTCAGTCTAGGTTGCAAGCCTGACAGACGGCCCGAAATGCATCAGTGCCGAAGCACGATTATCATTCCCCCTAGGTCGAGTCGATTCCGATGCCCCGGATATCGATTCGAGGAAAATATCAACTTGTGCACAAGCTGTCCATGACCATGCCAATGCGTGAACAGTTTATATATGCAACCAGTTTTGTATAGCACGGACAGTATTTAACGATATTATCATTTCCCCAACTCATGCAACGTTTCATTTTCCCCAAGTCGTACTCCCGATTTAGCGTCCCGTAGGCACCAAATTGTCCGAGGCATCATAATCCACAAGCGACGTTTCATAATATTTTGCAGCACTTAAAAGTCTATCTTTTCTGTAATCCTTAAACTTTCTGGTTTATGTGAAAAACTTGTATTTATAAATCGATACGTTTTTCCCGAGTCTTGACTTAGTGGATTGGCATGCAATTAACTTGGCATCGTTCGATTTGAATGGATTCGAAGCAAGGAATAAGTTTGCGGGACTAATAGAAAAGAAGGCCGAATCACCCACCGATTACTTGGCTTCGTGCAGGTCGTCGAAGCGCTACGCAACGTCAATCCTCAGTTACGCGAGCTCCTGAAATGCATCAACACTTTGTTAGATTTCCTTCTTTCCCCCTTGCATCGAAATTGTAATTGCATCCTTGAAAACGACGCGAAAGCACTTCAATCAAGCCCAGCGGCAAAGCTCCAAGAAAACCATACAGCGGTCCGGTCCCGTCGAAGGGACTCTTATAGAGAGCTCGCGCGCCGAGACGCAGCCGCTGCATCTAGGACTTGTTCCAACAGAAGTCGTTCCATTAGTTGGATCGATTCTCGTATCTTCCGTCCAAATCGAATTGAATCGATGCCGCAAGGCGATAACGTTTACCAAGCTTAGCGATCGAGTCAGATGGCTCTAAGTTCCCGGCCGATCTGACTCGGCGCTAGCATATTATGAAGTTCCGTCGCCTATCGAAAGCGGAGCGCTACATAATATACCACTAAGAAAAAGTTTCGTCCCGAAACTTAAGAACAAGGGTCGGACCTTAATTTAGACGAACAACGCAGGGTACTTCTCTTTCATCTCTGCCTCCATCTCCCACGTCGACTCCTCGACTGAATGGTTCCGCCAAAGCACGCGGACCAAGGACATCGACCGATTCCGTAGCACCTTTTCCTTGCGGTCCAAAATTTGAATAGGCTCCTCCGAGTAAGACAAGTCAGTACGTAGCTCCAACTGATCGAAGCTAACCACATGACTTGGATCGTGCACGTATTTTCGAAGTTGTGAAACGTGGAAAACATCGTGCACATCGTATATTATATATATATATATATATATATATATATATATATATATATATATATATGAGATAGGTCGAGAGATCATGAGAACACCACGAACCCTAACGCCGTATCCACGTGCGACCCTCCGTCGTGGGCGCGGGCGCAGCCACCGTGCCGCCGTTGGCCGGAGGTCGACCACGCGGGAGCGGACAGAACAGAGGATGTTGGCAGCAGCGTAGTATCGCGGGACCAACTTCGCCGTAATATTCTGTCGTGCTCGGTTGACCAATGGTCGAACCGTCTTCGCAGGTAATACGACAACCTATACAACTATAATTCCCATCCTTTAGGTTGATTTTAGATAACCTATATTGCCCGAAAAATCGAACCCAAGTTCGACGAAAAACTGTCGAAACAGGACAGAAAAACCAGTCCGACTACTCTAGTTCGCGGTCAGTTTTCTCCCAATCCATGCACGATTTCAAAATTCCATTTGAAGGCACTTATAGGCAATATAGGAGATGGAAAACCTTCTTTTCATTTCTATATTTGTGCAATGTGTGCCGAATAAACAGTCCTCAAAGATTTCAAAAATATGATTTAAAATATTAAAAATCTAGAAAAATCTCTCGATACGACGTGCGTCCCGCCAATCCGGGCGACGTGGTCGCGAACCGAAAGCATCCAAAGGTGCGTAATGGATTCGTGGTCGTGTGGGCTTTGACGGAATTTAAATTGGTCGCGTGTGCGCGACGAATTTGATGCGTATCCGTCGAAATTCACCGTATCAGCCTCTGTACAAATTTTTCAATTACTTTGTGCACGCTCGTCAGATTGAGACGAAACTTGCGCCAGAAGGACCGTATTTTTTTCTGGTCCTGTATGCCAAGTTTGGTCTAATTCGAGACAGTTGATTGGATCGCCGTTTTGCGGGCCCCATGGTCCGACTCGACGGGTGATTTTGTGCACGGCCCGCTGGAATCCAACTCTGAACATACGGCTGGGTTCGTATCGAAAACTGGATCCGTAGACATGTAGTTTGACTACTTTAGAGACCGTTGACTTTGGCACATTTTTGGTGCAAAGCGGGTCCAACGGCGGACACCGTTTTGACCCAAAATTACCGTTTTACCCCTGTGTCCAGAATTGAACTTAAGGATAGGCTATTCTAGCTAATTTGACTATTCTGAGAATGTTGGTAATATTTATTTCATCCGGAGACTGGTGTACGAGTTTTGACTATTGGGACACATTGAGTGGTTTGGACTATCGGTTTCACCAGCAAAGGACCACAGGCGAGTACAGTTTATTGTTTGTTTTCAGTATTGATCTTTACTATACATCAGTGTTTAGTTGATAGATATGTGATTTCAGTCTTTTATGTTGATTTATTTCTTTGTGGTCGGGAGAAGTGAAGTACCAACGATGTGTGATCTGACCTTAGACCGTGTAGACCGTGATTTATTCTTGCATTAGATCGTGTAGACCGTGATTTATTCTTGCTTTATACAGTGTAGACAGTATTTCATTATTGTTTTATACAATGTAGACCGTGTAACATCATACTGTGTAGATCATGATTATTATTTTGTAGACAGTGTTTCTTTATTGCAATATTTTCTGTAGACCGTGTAACTATAGACCGTGTAATTGTAGATCGTATAACTGTAGACCGTGTAACTTTAGACCGTGTAGACCGTGTCGCATAATTGTTCCGAGACCGATCACATATCAAAGGTACTTCAGTCGGACAGTTGGTGAGTATTTTATTGCATTTCATTTTCTGTTCTTATTATTCAGTTTTATTGTCTTTCTTCTTATTTTTTATGAATCATATGTCTAAAGGCTGAACTCTGTAGTATAGTCATTTTCATATATTGGAACTGCATTCAGTAAATTGTACTCGTTCCATTCCTGACTGAAAACCAATATTTTTAGGTTAGCCATGGATTCACTTAGCCTGGGGAGTGACGGGTATACTTGCAGATGAAAAGCCTAGAGACTAGCTAGATAGATGAGTTGTAGTCATTCCATATTTGTACAAGTTTATATTTTCTGCAAATGTAAAACTTGTGATCATTGTAAATTAAATTAATTTTATGAATGAGCATTATTTGTGATTTTGATCTTCATGGCCGTGACAGCGTTCTACCGCCGACACTGCGGCGTAGGCTAGCTTGGACACGTTTCGTATCCGTTTAAAAAAAAGGGGTGCGGGTCGTACAAGTATTCTGGTTCTGGGGCGTGACAGCCGAGCTCCCCACCTCTAACTCTCATTCCTTCTCCCTTCCCGAGCTCCTTCCCTGCATCTCCCATGGCGAGCCCTCTCCTTCCACCACCACCACCACCATTATCTACTTAACCACCACAACCACTTCACCGCCATCACTAAACCGGCCACCACCGCCATCGGCCACCGTCGGGCAGCCACCACAACTGTCGCGCTATGCCAGCATGCACGCACAATAGCAGCAGCCACGGCCAGTACTGGCAGCAGCAGCAGCAGCGAGCGGCAGTAGCAGCACGCACCGGCAGCCGTGTGCCGCCGCGGCCGCCGTCATCGCCGACGAGCCTCCCCACGCCAGCGCACGGGCTGGACGAGTCCTCCGGCGATCTCCCCATGGCGGTCACCGTCCTCCGGGACGCGCCGCCTAGGCGTTTCGTACATTTTGGACGAAATCCCGTCGTGACGCGCACGGGATCAAGGCTAAAAGTTTGCTCCGGGACAGCGACTTCGTGGAGGTATTTTGGAAAATCCGACCGTTAGATCCACAATTTCTTTGCTCCGTCTCAATCTCGATATATAGCTCTTCACTCCCCTCAATTTTCGTCCGTTAATTTTATCGTTTGATACATCAAAACCGGCCACCAAGTTGATGCTTTCAATTGTGTTATTTTGAACAGCTTTGTGGAGCTAACTTCGTCGATTCGTATCTCTTCCATCGGAGCTTCGTCTGGCGTGCTACTGGTTCCTATCCGAAGCTGATATAACCCTCTTCCTACCCCTTAAGTTTCGTTTTATTGTGACTGTAAGCCCCTGAATTTAGGGCTTATTTTTTATTATTATTTTATAATCAATTAGTTGTAATAGATATTATTATTTGATTATTATTTGATTTAATGCTTTACCGTGCCTTTGACTTCTGGAGCATCAGGGATGCCAGTCTCTGAAACTTCCTTCTTGGAGTTTGTAGTAGACGAGATTATCTTCATTTTGATATATCCTGTCCCACTTGAACTCGTTCCCCTGTGCTCTTTTTGCTTCGCACAAGTTCGGGTCAATATTAGGCCATTTAATTATTAATTGAATTCCTACTCTTTTCCTTGATCATCATATGTGCGTTACCATGACTTTTAATTTGGGAGCACCAGACTAGTCATTTTCTCGAAATCAACTTGTCATGTTTGATCTACTCGAGACGCTCTTCACCCATGACCTTCGTGTCCCACTCAGACACACCCTCTTGTGCTCCATTTCCTTTGCACAACTTTCGGTTCAATTTAGGCCAATTAATTATCTGCCGTAAAACCTGATTTAATTTCCTATTAATTTCCGGGCCCGACATCAGTCCAATCTAGTCGACCCAATATGTGGCCCTGGCCTGTTTTGAGTAAACTATGCCGGTGCCACTTGTGTGCCACAATTTTGATCCCCCTTGTGCTCCTATTTCATCCATGATTTAATTTGTTTAATTTATAAATTAATTAAATCTTGGCTTCGACTTTGTCCAAACTTGGCCCAACGTCCGACTCAGTTTGGCGTGGACCCTACCATGACTGCCCATACATCCCACTGATGTGTCTGCATTTTTCTCTATTTGAAATACGATTATTATATATAAAATATCTCTACCTCTCTTATATATATATATATATATATATATATATATATATATATATATATATATATATATATATATATATATATAAATAAATAAAAATATATATATATATATATATATATATATATATATATATATATATATATATATATATACACATATGTATGTATATAATGTAACTCTCTCTCTCTCCTACTCTCTCACTTGCCACACAAAGAGAAACCCCTCTATCAACCGACCCCCTCTCTCTTTTCTTCTTCATGAAGTAAAACCCATCTCTATATCCCTTTCTCTCTCTACTATATTTAATATACACACACATATATATTAAATATCCCTCTCCTCTCCCATCACTCTCTCTCTACCTACACCACCTCTCCCCTCTCCCATCAGCACCCCATGTACCCGACACACCCCCTCTCTACTTTCACTTCTCTCTCTCCCTTTTATAAATTTTCTCTCTCTCTATCTCTTTAACACCATCACCATCTTCATTTCAAACTTTCTTCTCCTCCCATGCTCGGCCGACCTCCTCCTCCTTGGCCGAGCGCCACCAATAGCTCCTCCCGACAACCTCCTCCTCCTATTCTCCACCATCATCATCCTCTTCATCTCCATCACCGAGCTCCCCCATCACCACCAAACCACCACTACCAACACCACTATCAACTACACCAAACCGCCACCACCTCCTCAACCGCTGGCCGCGAACACCCTCGCCGGCGATCGTCGTGCCGCCGTCGCGTCGCGCTGCGCACTGCAGCAGCAAGCGAGCGCAGCAGCTGCGGCAACACGCAACAGCGTGCGTACAGCAGCAGGCCGCGCGCCGCGCGCCGTGCGCCGTCGTGCGCCGCGTGGCTGGCCACCCCTGGCCGGGTGACCCCAGGCGCCACCCTGTGGCGGCCAACGTCCTCCGGGATGCGCCGTCAAGGCGTTTCGTGCGTTTTGCACGGAATCCCGTCGACGCGCACGCGAACAAATTTCAGAATTCACGTTTCGGGACAGCGACTTCGTGCATGTTTTTCAGGAAATCCAACCGTTGGATCGGCAATTTCTTTGCTCCGTCATAATCTCGGTATATACCCCTTCATCCCTGTCAAATTTTATCCGTTAATTTTATCGTTTGATACATCAAAACCGGCCACCAAGTTGACGTTTTAATTTGTACTGTTTTTGGACAGTTTTGCGACGCCAACTTTGCGGGTTCGTATCTCCGCCGTATCAGCTCCATTTTGTGCGCCACCAGTTCCGGTGCACAGCTGGTATAACCCTCTTCCTGCCCCTTTTAGGTTTCATTTCAGTTTGAGCTTGTTAGGTCGGTCGAATTCAACGCCAAAGTTGGCCGTTCGAATTCTTTAATTTGCACTTGTAAAATTCCATTTTTGAACCCGGGACTCCGGATTCAATTTCTGACACCACCAGTAGACTCGTGGCGTCGTTCTGGCATGTTTTCATATAAAGTTTGCTTGATTTGGAGAACGTGGGCCCTTGCACGCATTTCGGTGCAAAGTGGGTCCCACTTTCTGAGTCACGGGTCATTTTGAGATCGGCTCATCGGAATCCAATTCCGGATATACCGTTGAGTTCGTATCGTCATTCTGAACTCGTTGACATATAATTTGCTAGGTTTTAGTGGACATTGGTTCCTGCACGCATTTCGGTGCAAGTCGGATACCAACATCCGGGTCAACGGGTCATTTTGAGTTCGGCTCATCGGAATCCAATTTTGGATATACCGTTGAGTTTGTATCGTCATTCTGGAGTCGTTGACATATAATTTGCTGACTTTTGAGACATTGGCTCGATCCGACACGCTTTTCCGTGCAAATCGAATTTCAATATCCCGGTCAACGGACCAATTTGAGATCGGGTCAACGGAATCCAATTTCGGATATACCGTTGGGTTCGTATCGTCATTTTGAATTCGTGGACATATAATTTGTTAGGTTTTGTGCACTTTTATTTCGGCACGTTTTTCGGTGCAAAGTGTGTCCAACGGCGGACACCACTTTGGCCCGAAATTATCCTTTTTGCCCATGTGTCCAAATTGGACTTTTGGACAGGCTATTCTAGCTGATTAGACCATTCTGGACACGTTGGTGATATTTATTTTCATCCGACAACATCTGTAGGTTTTTACCTATTATTATAATCCTTCTCCTTTTGTGGTATTTTGAGCTCCATCGATTCTGGTGATTTCACAATCACTGAAATTGATGTGTTGACCTGTAGATGGTTGTAGAGGCTAGCTTTAACCCAGTTTGACCATGGTTGACTACTTTGACTGAACGTCGAAGTAGAGTCAATATTTGACCTAGGTTAGACTAGTTTTGACCCTGGTTGACCACAGTTGACTATTTGACCAAAGTCAACTGGAAGTCAACCATAGCCTACAATTAGACTTAGAGTTGACCAGAGTTGACCAGTTGACCAAAGTCAACTGTACGTCAACCTTAACCCAGTTTGTCTTAGTTTGACTTAGTTTGACCTAGATGTTAGTATGTCATTTGACCCTGATCAGCTCATGTATTATTTCATCTTTAGGTCTGTGGCTTTACTCTGAACCCTTATTCATATTGACAGCAGGACCCAGGCGAGTACATTCTCTGATAACTTATTCCCAATTTATGATAACTGTTATGATTCATGTACTTAGTGTTGATATGCTTATTCCTGACACATGGTTCTCACGGATTGGTATTCTTGGATCCCGACGAGAGATGTTTCTCCTTCTTAGGTTGGGATGTATTGTGCAAGCACCCTTGTATCTCTTGCTCGATATGTGGTCACTGATTCTAGAGAAGGTTCGCGACCTTCTCATTAGAATCCCGTGCAGTGACGTGTCCTGTTTGGATCCATTCTACCAGTTGGGGTAGGGGGAGTAGTAGCGTATGCCTGTGATCATATCCCCTTGCATTCTTGAACAGTGTGAGTCATATACCGCACTTATGACTTGCCAGGCCGATTCTTGACAGTTACCCAAGCCGATCACAAGTTGAAACTGCTACTCACACACATTGGATATATGGCTTACCTTGATTTGTGTACCCTGATTTAGTTCTACTTTCTTGTTCTAGCTCTAGCTCTACAGCTTACCATGCCATGATACAAATATGTCACTCCATGATTTCATTGTATATGCTCTATTTACAGTCTTATAGCTTTTATTCTATCTTGAGATCTGTTATGAGATATATGTACTCGTTCTATCCTGACCGGATATGTTGACAAATTTTAGGAGTAGTTGTGCCCTCATTTTTGGACTTCATGATGTTGCTAGCTGAGGGGGATCTCACTATTCTTCTATGTGAGTTGCCTAGTAGTTATCCTTAGTTAGTCTTGTTGTTTCTTCTTTATCTTTCATGTCTTATGATTATTGTAGATTCTAGTTGTTCTAGTGATATTGTTATTAATTCTTGTCTTATCTTCCTTAGTTTTCGTGATGTGACATGAGTACATTTCTGGTTATGGATTCTTAGATGTTGTAGTTAGTATATACTTGACAGCGTTCTACCGCCGATACCGCGGCGTAGGCTGGGCGTGGCCCACATTTCGTACTCATATATCCGGGTACGGGTCGTGACAGTGACCATGTTTGATTGGTTGAATTCGACGCCAAAGTTGGACGTCCGAATTCGTAATTTCCAAGTTGTAAAATTCTATTTTTGAACCCGGAACTCTGAATTCAATTTCTGACACCACCAGTAGACTCGTGGCGTCGTTCTGGCATGTTTTCATATAAAGTTTGTTAGATTTTGAGGACATGGGCCCTGGCACGCATTTCGGTGCAACGTGGGCTCTACAGTCCGGGTCAACGGGACTTTTTGACGTCGGTTCATCGGAATCTAATTCCGGATATACCGTTGAGTTTGTATCGTCATTCTGGACTCGTTGACATATAATTTGTTAGGTTTAGTGGACATTGGTTCCGGCACTCATTTTCGTACAAATTGGATTCCAATATCCGGGTCAACGGACCATTTCGAGATCGGCTCATCGGAATCCAATTCCGGATATTCCGTTGAGTTCGTATTGTCATTCTGAATACGTGGACATATATTTTGCTAGATTTTGAGGACTTTTATTCTGGCATATTTTTCGGTGCAAAGTGGGTCCGACATGGATACCATTTTGACTCAAAATTACCTTTTTGTCCCTGTATCCAAATTAGACTTATGGATAGGCTATCCTAGCTAATTTGACCATTCTGGACACATTGGTGATGGTTGTTTCACCATCCGACAACATCTATAGGTTTTCATCCTATTATATAATCTTTCTCCTTTTGTTGTATTTTGAGATCCGTCGATTCCAGTGATTTCACCATCACTGAAATTGATATGTTGGCCCTGTAGATGTTTATAGAGACTAGCTTTGACCCCGTTTGACCATGGTTGACTACTTTTACTGAACGTTGAAGTAGAGTCAACATTTGACCTAGGTTAGACTAGTTTTGACCTTGGTTGACCACAGTTGACTATTTTGACCAAAAGTCAACCGTAGCCTAAAATTGACTAGAACTTGACTGAAGTTGACCAGTTAACCCAAAGTCAACTGTTAGTCAACGTTAGTCAAGTTTGACCTAGAGTTGACCTAGGGTTGATCGGAGTTGACCAGTTGACCAAAAGTCATCTGTAAGTCAACCATTGACTTAGATTGACCTAGTTTGACTTGCTTTGACGTGCCTTGACGTAGTTTGACTTAGTATGACTTGATTTTACTTTCAAACCCTTATATTGATACAATATTCCATCTATAGGTCCTCGAGGCACTGTTCTTGGACTCAGTCGACTTATCCATGACATCACAGGCGAGTATATTCTCTGATAATATTCTGTTTTATGATATCGTCTATGTTTCTTGTATTTAGTGTAGATATCCTTGTTCTCTTGACACATTGTTCACACGGATTGGTATTTCTCTGGATCCCGTCATGAGATGTAATTCCTGGTATTCTTTGGTATATTGTGCAAGTCTTTCTTGTTTTTTGTGTATTGTACAGATACGATTCCTGCGAAGGCTAGCTACCCTCTCAGAGAATCGTGCGTCATGATGTGTCATGGTTGGATTCACTATACTAGTCGGAAGACGGGGAGTATTAGTGTAGATATGTGGTCAAAGCCTATTGTGCACCCCTTGTGTATCTATTGATTGTGAGTGTTGATCATACGCCCACGTATGGTTAGCCAGGCCTGTTACTATTGTGCAAGTTTCAAGCCGGCCACATGTTGTAGCTATTACTCACACACCTAGATAGATGATTCTTGATTCTTGTACATGCCATGATCAGTTTTACTTGCCTTGTTCTAGCTCTAGATTTATAGCTTACCTTGCCATGATACTCACATGTACATCTCGTGATAACTTGTATATTCTCTCTATTTACTGCTATATTTTTAATATCTTTCAACTAGAACTGTTATTTGAGTTTTGTGCTCGTTCCATCCTGACTAGATATGTTGATAATATTTTAGGAGTAGTTGTGCCCTCAGTATTGGACTACAGGATGTTGCTAGCTGGGGTGGTTCTCGGTATTCTTCATCGTGAGTTGTCTCTCAGGAGTTCTAGGTCTTGTAGTTATTTAGTTTTGTTATTGTTTTCCTCTGTTTTATTCTTGTCTCATATGATCCTTGTAGATTCTAGTTGTTCTAGTGATATTGTTATTATTTTTATCTTATCTTCCTTAGTTTTCGTGATGTGACATGAGTACATTTCTATTATGGATCTTCAGATGTCGTAATTAGTATCGGGTACTTGACAGCGCTCTACCGTCGATACTGCGGCGTAGGCTGGACGTGGCCCACGTATTCGTACCCGTATATCCGGGTGCGGATCGTGACAAAATCAACTGTGGTAAGAATCACCATTTGGAGGTACATATGATATTTGATATTCCCATCCTATGAATTGTTAAATAACATAAGGAAAGATAGAATGATTAATATAATGTAAGCTTTCACATGATTATTGTGTTAATTTTGATGAGTTGGTTAACTTGTCACTCACCAGTACACATGACAATGTACTAACTCACGTCTCCACAGGAATTGAAAACCAAGGAGGCACGTAAGCGCACTGAAGGCTCGTCCAACGCAATTGAAGCCTTGTCCATCTTTTGAAGCTTTCAGTCATATTTTGAAGACCGCCCGTCGAAGGTGTTTATATTTATTTCTAGTAAAGGGTATGATGCGTGGAAGATGTATCTCATTTATTGTTTCAGGTCGTAAGCCAAGCGACATCCTTTTACTCGGCTATTTGAACGCATATGTATCTATTGCAAATTATCAATAATTTAAAGGGTTAGTTTTTCTATGTTATTTTTATTCAATTTCTCTGTTTATTCACTGCAGACTTTTACAAAATAACTATTTTAGAATGTACACGAGCACGTCTTTTGCAAGTAATTTAGGCTTGTACGACCTCACATCCGGTGGCGACTTGATTTAGAGGAATCATGACGTGCTAGACTTGATATTAGGCCCATGAAGCGGCTGCCTCAGGCCCAAAATTTTAGAGGATACCAATTTTTAATACTATTAATTGTATGTAACCCCCATTCTGAGCAAATGTTCATTGGACTCATTTAGCCCTTTTAGTTTGCGTTATTTTTGTTATAGTATATCTAAATGTCATATACTAGAATATCAAAAGACAAGTTAATTAATCAAAATAAAGAAACATTATTATTATTATCATTATTGTTGTTGTTGTGTGTTGTTGTGTGTTAACATTATGAAGTAGCCCAAATATTTTAATTGTCTTTTTATTTATTAGTCCGGACTATCACCTTTATTTTTTTAGTTTGGAACTTGTTCAATTTTATTAGTATCTCATCATGAAATACATTATTTGGATGTCATATTTTGTTTATTATTTTTTCTTGAATTTTATGTTGATAATATTATTGTATCACTAACGATGATTCTTTTAATATGAACATTAACCTTTGAGGACACCACTTTTCAGGTCTCAAAATCTAAAGTCTGTCACTGCCTTATTTGTCCACTTCCACCTTTTATATTTCAAACATCCAAACAACATTGTGAAAGTCAAAAATTAAACACACAATAGATATGCAAACCACCCCTTCCCATTTTCGTACTACCTAACACTTTCAAATAACCAAACATGTTTTAAGTGTTACAACACCAAGTACATTAACCCTCTCCTTACCAACGAATGGTCCTCCAAGAAATGTCGCATTCCCTCCTGCAATCTATATACACAACCAAAAAAGTCCCATGGATGGAATAGTATCAGACTGACTACTCCATCTTGTTGACAAGTCAGCGGACTGCTTGTTCTCTTTGGGGTGTCAACAAGTACAGCTGGTCAAAACTTCAGTTGGTCCATGGACCTGCCCATGTCAGCTTCCGATCAACTTTCATCATAGCTTACGTAAACTCTCATCCCGTAATATACGCTATTATTTAATACGAACATTTATGAACACGAAAACACTTGAACCTAATTACATATATGTCCAACAGGTCTTGCCACTGAATCTTGATTTTCTTCTTCTTTATTTAATAAAGAGTCCCTATATTTTATGAGTATTACAAAAATTATTTATATTCCGAAAATAATTATTTTTATGTCTTATGCGTTAGTGTTATTAGGACAAGTCCGACTGTTGAATCGGATATGATCGTATTTTAAGAACAGACATTTTTTTCAAAATCGAGATTTAACTAGTGAACCGGCCGAGCTGGTACACAATTAACCGACTTGATTCTGGTTTTTAACTGAAAAAATTTATCATGTAAAATTTGGATCATTTGGTTATTAATTTTGAGAGACCTTATTATTGTAAAATCAAATCAAACCAAACCAAATATACGTTAAGAACTAAACTAAACCAAA